>CAEGAE010013093.1:0-90938 GCA_903067095.1 Girardinus metallicus | reverse complement strand
CTCTCTCTCTCTCTCTCTCTCTCTCTCTCTCTCTCTCTCTCTCTCTCTCTCTCTCTCTCTCTCTCTCTCTCTCTCAGTATTTGATGTTTTTTTTTTTTTCCTTCTGGACTGATTGAACAAAGTAGATGTGGGTCATAAAATCTGGGTGTGTTTGTTTCTTTTTAGAGTTTTTAAGCGGGTGTGGTCAGGGAATGAACCCGCTATTCCCTCCGCTTTTCCCCTGGGACTCATTCCAGCGTAGAAACCAAAATCAATCCTCTCCTTTGTCGCCGAACCCCTTTCTCCTCTCCCTTCCCCGGCTTTCATTTCTGTCTTCTATCCCGTCTCCGAGATCATATTGGCAAGAATCCAATTACATCACATGACAGTGAACTCAGATTAATGCCAGAGTGCTGTAGCTCTTTGTTTATTTTCCTTTTCTTACATCTTCTGGCCTCGGGGGGAAGAAGCAGGTTGTCCTACTCCTCTGTCATTTGGCTCCAGGTGTGATCTCTTGCTCTGGTTCATGGTTGTACCTCATGGCTCCTCCTACCGTCCCCTGGGTTTCAGGCTTTCTTAGCATTCCCACACCAAACAGTTGCTTTGTTTACACTGTTCTAACACCGTTGTCACTTTTATCTAACGTGCAGCAGGTGACCCTTGAATGGAAACCAGAGCCAGAGCATGACCAGGGAGACGATTTTTCTTGACTGTGACCTTTAAAATCCCTTAGAAGAACAGGACTGTGAAAAACATTTAGCAAATCTATTGACTTCTTGTAAAATTAGTTCAACTGCAGAAACAAAGACATGAATGTTGTGGTTACCGCCGCATCCTTCTACGTCTTGTTTTTCTGTCGGTGTCTGAATCGCCAAGCTGTCAGGATCCTCCAACAGCTGGTGATGTGTTTTATCGCCATATTTTATGTCAGGAGGATTACCTTTTCTCAATCTGTCTCTGTTTAAAAAGCCTGAAGTGCACTGTGTCACTAGTCAGCCACAAATCACCTTCGTTTCCTGTTTGTGTCTCATTTGTTGTTCATTTTGACATCTTAGTTATGTCCTGGACTGAATCTCAGGGAGATTATGAATGACGGCTGATGTGATTGCAGCCCTAAGTCCTTATGAAGCTAATCTTACCCTGTTTGGTTTAAATAAATTCACTGACAGACTTCTTCTAGTCTCATAACTTCCCTTTTCTTAATTTTCATCCATCTCTTGGTAGTTTACTAGTATGTTTTAGGTAAGGGCACTCCAATAGCAGTTTTCTGGACATTCATTGATCATAGATCTTCAAAAAAAAACTTGACCTGCCGTTTCTAAATTTGGCTGATACTGATTTTCCTGTTTGAAAAGTTGCTAAATATAGCAACAAAGTCACTAAATTGGCAAAAGTGAGACTATTATTAAACGCACATGTGCAGACATGATCTGGTGGGCGGGTTGATGCCATGCTGGCCAAGTCCTCGATCCCCCAACCGTGACGCGTCCACCTTCGTGCTTCATAGTTGATATAGGCTTCTTTTGCTATTTGTTTTATGCCAAACATGTTCCCTGTTCTTCCCTCCAAAAATTGCTTTGAACTGCCTTTTTAAAAACATTCTCATTGGTAAACTTCATGTTTTTCCTGGAAATCAAAGGCTTCGTCTTTGCATACCATGAAAGTTGAACATGTGGAAACAACAAACGACAAAAAGGATACAACGATGACTAAAGTTAGAGGGTTGTATTAAAATGTAATCCCGGTACATTTTGGATTTTGTTAAATGGGTTTTATTCCTGTTTGTCAAATAAAATACTATAAGTGTCTAAAATAAGCCCCAGGATGTTTTTGTTCTGCTTTACCGTACTTGAAAAATAGCTTGAAACTGTGAACCATTTATTGTGCAAGGACATTTTAGTTGCCTTCCTGATGCATATTTCCAAATTGAATTATCTCAGTGGGATATATAGTCAGCTAAAAAATGTACAACTTGGTAAAAATAAAACTAATTGATACTTTTGAGGACTTGATAAAAAGCTCAATGATAAAAGATTTTCCTCCCGAATAATAAATGACTTTAAGTAAAAATCTACTCTAGAGGCAAGCGAACTAAGAATGAGATTTTAATTTTAATATTAAAGAGACAACTATACAAATATCCTTGCTTCAATATTACTTCTCTACTTAATTGAGGACCTTTCATCCCTAAATGAAGTATTTGCTTTAGCCCGCACCCTGCGACTCCATAACTCCACAAAGTAAAACACGACAAAGGTCTATTTACTTATATGTAATTGTTTAAAAATCTTGTTGTATGTGGGTATGAGCAAATTGATATGCTGTATTCTCATTTGTGTTGGATGTGAGTTCTCCTCTGTAATAAGAAGCCACTCCCGTTGTTAAACCGGAGGAGAGTAAATATGCTCAAACCACTTGGCTCTGCTTTTTTTCCCCTTCTTTGTTCCACGTTTTAGCGCCTTTTATTTCTTTGTTCTTGTGAAGTCTCCTAGTTTGCTCAAGGGATTTTTTTTTGTTTCCCTTGAGCATTTTCCACTTCTTGTTGTAATGGAATGAGGATCTTGTTTAGCTTTGCTTACAATATGAACTGATTCATATTTTCATCTCCTTTTCTCTTCATTAATTTGTTCACTCTGGTTAGACAGAGTTGCTGATAGTAAGGATTTGTAAAACGTCATGATGTTTTGCAGCATTTTGTGTCAAAGCTCAGCTGCTTGCACGGTTTCATTAAGACAAAACAACTTCTGTTGATCTGATCACTGCATATTAAAGAATGTGGCACTGCACACAGCAGACAGGTAGAAAACTGAGTCTGTCCACATTGCTGTGTGGATTTTCAAGTCTTTGTCTGTACTCTCTCAGCAGTGGGACTGGCACAGTTCCTCATAAAGTTCCACAGGCAGCATGCTAATGTCAACGCTGTACTTCCCCGCCCCTGTTTTAATCACAACCATATGCCCAGCATTCCTCCCCCTCCAGATACCTGGACTCTGAGCAGTCAGTAATACGACAACCATGGCTTTCGGTGAGCTTTGCTGAATTACTGCCTTTGCGTCTTTTTTTACAGAGAGTTTACCTGAGGAGCCTTCCAGGTGAAACGGCAAATGCGATAGAATGCCTAGAAAGCTTTGTGACACTGCCTACAGTAAAAAGCACATTGCAAAGGGAGACATTGTTAGTGGCTGCTACATATCCAGCTCATGAGAAAAGGCAATGCAATAGAAAAGTGAAGGGGTATGCACATTGGGTCAATGTATCCATGTTGTTAGGGACCTTTAAAACACATTGGAAGAGTTGTTCTGAAGGTTTGATATTTTTGAATAGAACTGGTACAAGAAGGGTGTCTGTGTATTGCAACTTATAGTAGCTGTCGTCTATCGGATGATTTTTAACGCAAGACGTTTCCTGCTGGTATGCTGCTTTTTATCACAACTCTTATGTTTTGGGGGTTTGACATACCGCTTGAACAAGAGGCAGGGTAAACCCTGATCAGCTCACCATCTCAGGGCAACACAGAGACGCACAGACTCAATCTTTAGACCAACTTGGCGTGATCGATTGATCTAACAAGCCATTTCTTTGGGCAGTGGGATGAAATGGAGTACGCACGCAGGGAGAACATGCCAATTTTAAGCAGGAGGTCCAAGATCTCTACCAGAATTTGACACAAAGGACTTTCTTATGGCAAGGCACACCTCTGATGTTTTCATGTTCTTCCTGAAAGTATTCCTATGTTTTTGGCGCCCTCATCTTCCAAGAGATGGAACGATAACAATGGATAAAAGTCAGTTTTCGCTTCGCAATCATATCGAATTGTGCTTTCTTCACACTTGCAATCCTGAGTGCTGTAGTTTCTAAGCAGTAGTCTTTCATCTTGAAAGTCAGCGAGGTTAAAGATGGTGTTCGGTGTTGCTCTGAGAGCCTGATGGGTTGATAATTTGGGACACCATAAGGTTTTATCTCAGGGCTCAATTAGTGGGGTAATCTGAAGACTCAATGCGCCCCATGCTGCAGCAGACAGATGGTGACTTGTGTGTGTTTGTCTCATTTGAACGGTACCTGTCTCTAAAACATAATCACTCTTTACAGCTGTCTCTGTAGTCTCTCATTTTATCCGTGGTCGTACTGATCTTACGTGGTTTCAAATGACTTGGATATCTTGACGTTCCTATGTTTTATTTCCATCATTAAATGCTTTGATGGATTGCTTCTACGAGACTAATAGCCCCACACTCACATCACAAAACGAGGTATTGTTTCTGCTCTGGACCTATAAGAAGTCTAGAGCTTTTACAGGAAGCATAGTTGGACAAGAATGCTCGTGGAAGACGTTGAGTTTTATATTTATAAACCCCTGGGAGCCAAACAAGAAACAGGTTTTCTTATCTTGGAAGAAAGATGAGGGCAGTTCAGTCCAGACCTGTGTAGTGAAACTAAGCAGCTGAACAAAGGAAAAGGATCGCGTTGAATGAGGCGTATGTGGTTAGACTTGCTCCGTTGGGTTTTGGGTGGTCTGATGTCATCATCTGCACACGCTGCCAGTTTCTGCCTGCAAGCTGTGCAACCACGGCTTCAGTTTCAATGCAAATACATGTGTTTTAATATGCTGTCCGCCTGCACTTTGATCTTCCTTTGCCTCTACTGTTAAGGCACTCGGAAAGAGCTTTTAAAGCATCTTTGAAACGAGAAAAAAAATAGTTGTATAAACAACAGATGTGCACTCTGATCCCAGGCCACCACGTTGATTTTTATTTCTATTTTTTTTCCTCAAACAAAAGTATGCTACCAACTCGGAGTTTAATATAACAGTTGAAACGGTAGAGGATTGAAATATCAGGAATATATTCATGTGATATTGAATTTTCAGATGGACTTAAGATTTGGAAATATTTCACCGTCTTTCGTTCTGTAGTGAGCTGTTTTTGGATCATGCCCTCTGCCCTTCCCACTTAAAATTTTGACAAATGAGCGAAGGTGTTTATCTCTTCATGCCTGTCCACTCTTCGTGTGTCTCATACAGGTACAGCCATACAAGATTTGCTGAGAAGACAGGAATACTGTCTCATTTCTGCCTGCATTTCCACACTGCATGCAATCTTTGTTTCAGATGAGGAGCCAGAATCGCTTTCTTGGGCTTTCTCCCCCCCAAGAAAAATCTCATCTCTGCTGAATAAGAAGTCTTAGGAAGTTGATTTTATGCCATATTTAAACAATCTGGCGTTCATTCGTTGGTTTAAGGTAGGGTGATTGTCCTATTTTCTTGCCCTGTCTGATTTTGTAGCAGTGTGCAGGGACAAACGCTAATCTGTTCAGATTAATCTGTGCACATTGTGCATTTTACACAATTCAAGGAAAGGAGGAAACATTTAGCGATAAACTTCTGAAGCTCTGTGTACTTTATGAAAGCTTTATTGGCGTCATAATGCTGAGGTTGATGCTATTTTTGTCGGTGCTTTAATTGTACTGAGACGAAGAGAAATGTCAGCTTCCCCCGCTCGTGTTTATGATGAGAATGATGGTGGTATTGTTTTATCGACAACTTTATGACATTTTGCCTCTGCCTAGCAAGCTCGTTGTTTTCTGCTATACTTCTGACATGACAAAGACACCCGAATTAGGTCTTGGTTGACATCTCAGTCCTGGCTTCAGTTTTTTGGTGCTTAGTGTGCTAAAATGGGTTGCAAAACTTTGTACTCTGTACTCTGTCAAGTTCATAGCTTGTTTTACCAGCCACTTCTCTTTTACACAGTGTTACGACCCCTATACACTCAGACCGTTAATTGATTGCTCACAGTAGGATGGCTTGAACACTTATTTCTAATGGTCTTAATCTCTTTGACAAAAACTTTGCTCAAATCTATACTGGCAGGTCAAAATTGGCAACAGTCAATCAGTCTTACTCCAACAGTTACATTTTTTATGCAAGGTAATGGACATGCTGGAAACACTGAACCCCTCAAAAGTGTCTATTTCTGATTTTATGTTAACATAGATCAGTCACATGATGGCTTATATGTGCTTTTCCATCTGGTTCTAATTAGTACTTTAGAGCCTTGAAGCGACTTCCTACCTCACACGCCGTGTTGTTGTCCACCTGATTGAAATCAAAGTGACACACATTTTTCCTTCTGTACCTGCCCGCTAGGGTCTGTCAGATATCTGCAGATATCTGTGTGCATCTCGGATGTTTGTGATCACACTGACCAGGCAAAAATGTAAAACTGAGTCAAAGCAAGGCACAAACCACATTAAGAAAACTGTGACTCACACCATGGAATGGAATGTTTAAAGGACATGGCATTTCTCTGGAAGCAAAGGACACAAAATTCTGCATTGGTTTCATAGTAAAAAGTTGCCACACCTGATATAAGATTGCACCAACAAATGCACATTGAGTAAAGAATAGTGGGTGCACTTGGCAAAATCCAAGGTTGGACATTCATAGACATGAAGACGTATATGGCAACCAGCACTTCCACTGCCAGAAAATTCCCAGAAGGTTATTGCCTCTTTACATGGATCACATCATTCTGATTTCTCTCCAAGATATTTAAACTGGCTAAAAACATATGAAAAAACCTAATTTCTGCTGAGGTTTCTGCATCCAGCATGTTCCATGACAGCTTAGCCTTCCTGTTACCTTCTAAAACTTTCCTTGTGCCTCCTAGCCTAAATGGACGTTGCAGAAAGTAGTCTCCTTTTAAATAGCTTCTTGTGTCTTGGTGCTTCCTTTGACGTTTTTAGCACTGACAAGATAATTGTATATATAACATTGAGTCTTCTTTTGCCAGTAACAATTTTCTATAGTGAAGGGCATTCCGGTCCATGTGACATAACTGCTCATTTTGGTGCACTTACTGTTTTGTAAAAGATCCGATTTTTGTGTTTCTGGCCAGTTTCTAGGCTGGTCCAGCTGAAAATTGGCCTGTTACAAGCACCAGCCGATTTCTCAGTGCTTTAGTTCCTCTCCTCCTGAACTAATATAAACTAGTTATATTAGTTGAAGTGAACCAATATAACTAGGAATCCTCAAGCTGGGATTCACAATCAAGAGGAAATGCAAATGCACAGATCTCATCGGTTGAGTGATGCTAAAGAAAATGTGGCCGTTATAAGAACTTTAAGCTGATTGGGCTGATGTTAGCATTTTACATTGATTCCTTCATTGCTACATGCAATAAACTGTTGAACCATCAAATTTTCCACCGCTGTAAATAGTACTCAGGGTTATGAATTGCACTTTTTACCAAAATGGACGTTACTGATCACGGAGATTGCCCAAGATGTGATTGATCACATTGTTGGCTCACTAGCCAGGCTCTGTTCCATATTATCAATATCCACATGAATGAAACATTAGAAATTCATTATCAGATGCCGATGTGCCACAGTGCATTTGCTTGCCTCAAGAACCATCAGCTAGTGTGAACACAATAGATTTATTTATTTTTTGAGACTGATGTTCCCTCGTTACAGGGTTGTGTAATGATATCCATGTTATTTTAATTTGGAAGACTAATTCCCATGTTGTCCATAGGAACTAGTTAATAAATTTTCTGGGGTTAAAGCTTTCATATCAATATCATTCATATTAGGGCAATTCCTTCTAATTCAGGCCATTACAAACTAGAGTTAACTTCTGCATGGGAGTGCAATATTTCTGCAGTTTTTAATATCGGTTTGTAATATCACTGCAGCCCTAATGAGACTTCAGCAGGATGAAAACTCGCTTTCTGCTCCCTCTGAAGTGTGATCGGGAGGAGTTAAGTTATAAAAATGTCATTCTATTGATCAGAGAGAGAGGGGGGGGGGGGGAAATAGCACTGGCCAGTCTGCATGTTTTAACGACTAATTGAAGAGCCTCATTTGGAGGGCAGGGGCTGATTGTCTGCAGCGGCAGAGAGAGTCCAGCTTCAGCGATTTAGCCTAGAGCTGGCTGAGCTGCGCTCATTTGGGGGCGGGAGGGGAACGCTGGGGATTTGCCCAGAGGCCAATGAGCATGTCAGCAGCTGGCACTGAGAGGTCCGTGGTCAGCAGCAGGTTAACTTAAACAGGAACAAAAGGGAACATTTTCTGTCTTTTTCTTATTTATTTATTTATTTATTTTCCTCGTTTGCGTGTTTACAACTTTGTGTTGACTTGCGGTCATTTATGAGCGCCGCAGCCCCGTGTTACCTGGAGTGGCGAGTTCTCTGGGCCTTTTGTGGAAGAATGAGCATGAAGCAAACTTGTCATCCCTCATCTTCACATGGATTCTTTTTTTTTTTTTTTTTGCCATGCCGAGAATAGTTTGTCCAGTGTGATATGTGTGTGTGCTGTCTGTTTTCCACAAGCTGGGGGGGGAAGCGTTTTTGCTAGGGTCTTGTGACTTTTGAGCTTTTTTGGCTTGAATGGTCTCCTAGTGTTTACAGATTTCAGTAGGATTGCTGTACAGGGAAGCAGCTTGTTACATCATTAAGGAACAGTCAGTGTCTCAGTTTGTTTATTGGATCTAATCTGTTCACATTGCTGAGCCAGCACCATCATTGTTTTTCTTTGGATATTCAAAACAATACAGTACAGTCACTTACAAAAGAAAAAAAAAAAAAAACTCCTCCACTAATATTTTAATATTCTTCTATATCGGGGGAAACCTGGTTCACCGTTTTCCAGATGTAAGAACTGCATTCAGCGGATTGAAAAAACAACGAGGTTGTAGAGCTGTGGGGGAGACGCATGCTGAACTGTGCAGCCATTTGCTTTTGTGTTGCCCTGCGGCCATTTGATTGGTCAGATGCCAGCTGTCCCGACTAATAAGAGAGCAGTTTCTCTTGCTCGTTTGTTCTTGCTGTGTTTCTCTTTAGTCATCAAAGGAATTCTTAGAAAAGCCCTGGTTTAAAGCAAACTTTACTTTGCATTAACAAAAATATGTGTTCTTGCTAGTTAAAATAAATGGCAAGAAGTTGAGCAAAGTCTTTCAAAAAAGATAAACGGAAGCAGAGGATGTTTGATTCATATTTACACCTGCTGTTCGTGGGCATGTCTTTTATGTAGAGTTATGATTTAAAGGCATCTGGTCTGTATCACATAAAATACCCCAAAAAATACAAATTAAATAAATCGGATCTAACTCTTTACTTGGAAAACTCCAGAAATACTGCAAAAGAACATTTAATATCCAAAAATACAGTCTTATTCAGTCTTATTTGTGCATCATTATACTATTGACTTCAGTTATTACATTTTCAAGCAATTTTATAGAATGAACTCTTGCTTTACCTGAAAAATGTTATAGTGTCCATCCAAAAATGTCACTACATTGGCTTTATTTCCTTAAAGATTTGCAAAATGACTAATAGCAGGCATTATTTTATTTGCTATTATTAACTCTTTGGTTGCTTTTCTGCAAGGTAGCCACTAATTAACTCATGTTAGATACAAACCATTTTAGGGTGACGTCTTCTTTGTTGTATCTTTTAAAAAGTTCAGCTCAAAACGGACCGAAAGCGCAAAAGATCTAAATTGTTGCGTCATCGTGATGCTAGACTCTTTGTGAAGTCCTGGTTCTTTTGGGCCAACCTTGACATTAATTGAGCAGCGTGTTGTCCATTCTTCTGGTGATTAATAACGTTCGAGTACCGGTCACTTTGATTGAAGTGTCCAATCAAAAAGAGGGTTATCGAGAGACGGTCTTTAATGGGGAGCTTTAGTCTTTGTCAGTGTTGTTTGCTTGATTACAAATGATCCCATTGTTCCTTTTGATGGACTCCTTTTCGGCATCCCAAATAAGAGGGTATGATAGTGCAGGGCGCCAGCAGTAAATACTAATTAGCCAGCCTGGTGTTCCCAGACTCAACACATTGTTCTCATTTTCAGCAGTGCCATGACTTTACAGTGAACAGAGGAGTAAAAGCTGTATTTATTGCATTAGCGCAACGAAAATTATATTTTCATCAAACAATTGTTAATTAGCTGTTCAGTTTGGGTCGAATATGTAATAGAAATAAAAGGATATGTCCGCATAAATCATGCTGTTCACTTCTTGAAGGCTTACCATTGCCAGTTTGTTCGAGGTTAAAGAATGAGCCAGTTGTGCTTGCCTTCATATGTCGGCATCAATGAGTTCTGCGTTTTTTATCTGGACCTTTTTTTTTTAACCACAACTCGGCCTCCAGAGTGACACTGTTAGCATGGATCTGTTAATCAGCTGTCAGGCTGATGGCCCAATGTGCTCACTGCTTAGTGATTCATGCGGCTCAGACCTGGGTGTTCTGTTTGTTTTCATTGGAGTGAAGGATGGATGAGCATACTTTCAATTCAGCTATTGTAGGACGCTAGCTGTTCTCTTCCACGGTTAGCTTGATGGACTGCAGATGGTTTTCTTGAACTGCTAAGGTTGAACTGAAACTGTTATTTAAAAAAGCTGTCCTGCAGTATGCAGTCTCAAAGTAAAAGTTCTCCTGTAGTTTATTAGGACAGCTGGGACACTTGGGTCACAGAAACATTTGTCTGTCTGCTATTGTGTGTTTGCTCATGAAAGTCGATGAAGCAAAACCGAAATTAGGCATTCGTGATTTACTGGTGCTGAGGTAAATCTTTTTTTTTCATAGAGAATTTCTAACATAGTCAAAAGAAATGCAGCTTTAGAAGCTGATAGACTGTCGACTGAAATATTTGAGAAGCTACTAGCTGCCATTTGCAAAGCAGATAATTCAGGATTACCTTTCATTTTTCTTGCTGCTGATTGGCTGTGTCTCCATGATCATGGAGGTTAGCTTTTGCGGTAGTGCTTAAGCTGTTTCCACTGTGCGTTTTAACTCCTGTTAAGATACATTTTGGTGTTTGAACTATTAAAATATGTGTTTTTAGAAGTTGACTCACGTATCTGGATTTCAGGCGTTCACGGACGGTTGTTGTTGCTAACCTCCCATGAATACTGAGGGTCCACTGGTGAAAATTAGCAATGATAACTATAATTCATCATAAATTCCTGTGACATTAAGGCCTGTTTTCCAGATCTGGATAAGTGAGGGGAAAATTTTTTTGTATTTCCAGAATAATTTCCAATGTCGCCAAGTACTCATTGGTAAATCTAGCTAATTTCATATTCAAAACCTGACCACTACAGATGTCTGTCATCAATTTATTGTAAAATCTAGTATTTATAATTTAAAATAATGCTACACAAGAGTGTAAACTTTTAGTTTATCTGCTTTGACCTTCCAATGTACATTTTCTATAGCTTTAACTGCATCTTTCACTGAACTCCATAACATATGCATTACTATATCTCCTCCATGTCTTTCTGAAAAGCATGGTAAATAAAAAAAAAAAATCAATAATAACCAGATTTTTACCATAAGTAAAAGCATCATTTATCTTGCATCCACATATTTAAATCCCTTCAAGTCCACTATCTGGGCTCCTATACAGTTGATTTCTATTTTAAGCCAGTTTGCTACATTACAGCTGTTTAGCACCGTATATGAGCCACACTTCCATATCTTTTTCAGATGACTCTGGATGTGAAAATATGGGCTATAGGCTGCTGTAGACTCACCCGAAAAAGGTGGGTTTGTATTAAGTGATATCACTTTGGAGCTGCACTCAAACAGCAGCTGTGACGCTTTAGTTCATCACAATACCTGATCCTACAGTCAGATTGCAATCATTCAGCTGGAATTAGGAGCAGTGAACCCAAGAGGGAGAGAGCTTTTCAGAGCAAACGTTCACCGTTTTTCAGAATAATTAGCAAAATGTCAGCAGTTTTTGAGGCTCCTTCTTCTGTTTTCTGCCACTGGGCTTGACTATTTCTGATGTCACAGAAGAGAGTGCTATCATGCAGAACTCATGAGTCTGAGCGAAGCCTTAAGCAGAACTAGAGTTTTGACATCAGACTAATACCCAGACTGCTTTGCTGTTTATCCGAAGATTCTCTTCAGTCTGGTATTATGTACCTCTGCTGAAATGGATAGAGATAAAGGAAATGATTGGAAGTCTTGAAACTCCTATTAGCTACACATTATCTCACAGAACTGGAGTTTCATCAGGTGGCTGAAACAATCTCTCTAACTTGTAACCCGGGGCCGGATGGGGGCTGTCACAGTATGATAATCTTCTTGAGTGGAAGTTACTCAGTTTTATTCATGCAAAAAAAGGCTAACAGTGGGAATATGCTGAAAGGAAGATCATTTTTGGCATTCAATTTTTTAAATATGTAATCAAAAACATACATTTTTAAAACTTGATACTCCTTTTACATGTTTTATGTCTTTCCGCAACAAACAAATGAGAATAAAAATTTCAAAGGTTAGCCCTATAAACGTAGGAAAAATGCCAACTAAATTCAGTTTTTTAGTGGCTGTTTGTCCATTTGCTCCTTAATAGAGCAGCAAAAGTCTAACGGACTGATATAGCCTGGTCAGTTTGTTGCGTTCTGCTGGAAGTTGCCTGTTTAGCAGACATATTGCTTGTCGCTTACCAAGTATGGTTGAAACATTAAACTGAACGTTGCCACTGGTTTCCACAGCAACACCAACTGTTTTAATGGACCAGAAATACTCCCAAATGGACAAATCTACCTCGCTTTGAAATATGAGGAAGGCGTATCGTCCTTCGTTCAGCCAGCTGACCACCAGTGTGCAGCAATAGCTGGTTGAAGGAGCTGTGTGGTGCTGTATGCTCTAGCATGCAAGCCAGAAACTTGAGAACTGGTGGTGGAAATTTCAAAGTGGGTGAGTGTCCCTCAAATGCATAGGAATGGACTGATGGAAATGTTTTGCGGTTTTAAAGCAGAGACTTTTTTTGAAATGTCAGTTCACATCCACCCAGGCCTTCCTGTTGGAACTCAGGAGTTAGACAAAACAGGTCTTAAAATGTTTAAACCACATTTAAAACTATATCCATCTTTAGATTTCTGCACATTTTGCTTCAGGGAACCATAATTGAGAAATGCAAGTAGTTACTGATGAACTGTTTGAGAAATTGATAATTGAATTGACTTTGCAGACGTCAACAAGCATAAATTACCATTTAGTTGGAGTACTTTATTTTCTGCAATTCTCAAAGAAGATTACTGAATTTACTTAACCCTCAGAAGGAAGAATGATTTTCTTCTGAAATAGTTTTTCAGAAGGAAAAATTTCTGTGTAGCTAAAGTTGAGAAAAAAAGCAACATTTTATTTCGACCTTTTAAAACAAGTACGTACTTATAAGACCCTTCAGATCTATACCCCAAAAGATTCTAAAAAAAAAACCTGTCATCTAAATATGTTCACCCTGCTGTGGATCATCATTTAATTTAATATTAGCTCTTTTTTGGGGGGGCTTTTATGATTAAAAAAACTTCTTCCATGTCACTTTATCAGATGAGCCCCTTTGTTTCACTCCTAACAAACCCACCCACCCATCCACCACCCTCTCCATCCATCCCCTCTAAAAGCACAGCTGTGTCTTCAGCACTCCCAGCTCTGCGGCTATCTCAGGAATTTGGAGGTTCAGGAGGTGAGGAGGGGGTCACCGAGGCAGCCCGCTCTGATGAGTCACTAATGCTGCCTAAGAACTCACCAAGCACCGACTCCTTAGGGTTTCGAAAGGTTTTGGCTAACTCTGACTTCAAGGTGTAAGGTTTAGTTTTTTCCTAAAATCAAAGTGTCTCCTCTCTTGTTGTGGTTTCATTGACCTCTTTAGCGATGTTACTTCACAATCCCACATCCCAAACATCTGTTTGGTTATTTGCGTGTCCCTCAAATCTCCCTTTTTTCTTTTCTTTTTGGTACAGATTTGGTTGTTGACGATGTGTTAATTTGAGCTAACTCGGCAACATTTCTGCTGCAGGGAGGAATCGGCACAGTGTGTAGGGGTAAGGGATATGATGGGAGCCGTGCCCAAGGCGGCGGGGCCTTGAAGACTGGCTGTTGTAACGTGTTCTATCATCCACTCCATCTTTGTTATGTTGCCTCCGAGAGTCTTTCTTTTCACTCATGTGGAAGACACGCTTTGTTGTGCCTGCATGCAGAAATGTGTGACACAGGACAGATCCACAAACTTCTACATGGAAATGCACATATCGGAGGATTACAGTGGAAAACTATTAGGTTGGAGGATTACAGTGGAAAACTATTAGGTTTTTTTCAGTCAGTCTGTTTGTTTTTTTCCAGATTTATGTCATCTGACTTGATTTGCCCTCTGAGTTCTTTGCCGTCTCTTACAGCTAAGACTTGGTTTTCACTTCAGCTCTGATTAGTGGCCATAGGGGAGTCTGTTGTACCAGTAAGAGATCCTATATGTGGAGTGACACTGTCTACAATGATAAGTTTTATTATGTGACTTTACAGCACGGCTAGGTTTTGAAACCATCCTTTAAAAATAGGCAGAAATCAAGTGTATTGAATCTAAGGAGTGCAATTTGCTAAATAAAACAACTTATTGGTGGTCATCTAAAAATAACGTGTTTAGCAAATGTTTTGGTTCTAGTGAAAGAAGTGGTCACTGTTATTACTGTCCATATTTTTTGTTGTTGCCTCAAAACAAATGCAACTCTGTCTTTTTACTTCATCTTAGACTTATTGACTTTTTTTATAAATAAAATAATGTGATCCTTAGTACTTTAAAAGGTAGATTTAAAGTATTATCTCCTCAAATTCTCATAAGCATCATTTTAAGATTTCAAGGAATCCATGTCGTAGGTTTGAGCTGTAAATATTTCAGTTCTCACACTTGTTTCAATGTAAGGTGAAATAAATGCAAAAGATGCTTTTCGCAGATGGAAAATTTCATCAATTCATTTTAGTTCAGCGAGGAATAATTCAGTCCAAGTATTTAAGATTTCAAACCTCAGACAATCAGATGTAGTTCAAATTTGCAGAAAATGACAGAAGCTGCCTTTTAATTTAATACCAAAGAGGCCCACTGACATCATGATGCCCTGGATGAGATCCATAATCTCTGTGCCACTGTCTAATCAAAACAATGAACTTTACTCCTCCCTGAAAATTTTTAGTAGAAAATATGTTTAAACATTTAAAATATCCATTGAGATAAAGGCTAAAACTGGAGAAAACATTATGCAACAATGACATTTTCATTACATTTAACCAGATTCAAACATTTATAAGCAGATTGGCTGAAAAAAAGCAACTCTTTTACAGACTCGGGGATCAAATCCAAATTCTCAGCGGTGCAAGCACATTTTTACTACTTGGTGCACCGAGTTTTACAGAAACTACTCTCAGACACACTTGAGGTATAACATTTCCTTTGTGCCATTAGTAACCAAATCTGGCAGGAAGGCTCAGAAAGATATATGTAGAATCTTATATCTTGTTTTATTATAACTCCTAAATGTAAAACAGGATTGGCTAATACTGGTTTTGAGATGGCCTTTATACTATTTTTACTTGACCCACTGTTTTTTATCAAGTACTTTTGTATTCACTTAGCTCATGGTGGGTTCACCACCATGCTCTGTGCTTTGCATCCCATCACTCACACAGCTGTCTGCACCGGAGAGAAATGGAAAGAAGAAGTTATCTGGTGGATTCAGGAGTTAGCCACACCTCACTGCGTTCACCCTTTTCAGTGGGCTGCCACTGATTGATGGTAATTTGCATACAAATGGCCAACTAATTTTGTCCTCCCTATGCTTGGCCGACAGAAGACAAAGGCAAACTGCTCTGCTTCAGCTAGCTCTTCTGTTTGACTTCAAATAGTCATTTTAAAATATAAACTTTAAAATTGTCAATTTGTTTTGCTTCTATATTTACATCATTTGACTATTATGTTTCTTCTGTTATGCAATGTCCAAACTTTATAACTTATGTTTGCGGTATGTTTTGTTTTTCTTGTAGTGTTCTTAACCACCTGCCATAAAACAAATTAAGTGCTCATTCATTTTGATAGAAAATATTCTACAATGCTCAATAATATTGTCCAAAAATATGTCCATCCATTTATTTAACGTGACTTTGTTGATGTGCTTTGTAAATGATAAATCCAAGCATGTTTTCTATTGCATTGTCAGTATTTCACTTCCATTTATTCTCAAGGATTCACCTTAAAATCTTGGGGAGTTCTGTCTGTGATGTGTCAACTAAAAAGCACTAAGTGTGGGAAAAACTGTAGTACTTAAACCGATAGACTCCCCCCCTCCATTACCTACCCTACGCCTTTCCTTTTCCTGAGTTCCTCTTTTTTCCTCCTCCTCTTCTCTGGCTCATTTCCTGCCTACATTCCTTCTCGTCCTTCTTTCTCTGGTTCCTTGTCCAACGTCCTCTGGATCTTTTTGTTTGTCTGTGTCCAAAAATGTCACCTTAGTCACTTAACATTGGACGTCTGTGTTTACATTCATAATTTATTTATAGCTTTAAAACAAAGCAGACTGGTAGTATTATCCTCTCCATTTTGGACAAGAAATATGCCTCTCAGCACTCAGGCTTGTTAAAACCCCCTTTTTTTGGATTTGTTAAACCAGTTAGCAGCGTGGTGAGAGGGTTTGGACTCTGCATTTTCTCACTGCTATTTGTTCAGCACACACCACTGAGAGCATTGCAAACAGTCAAGTTGGAGCAGTTCTAGTCAACGAGCTGTTGGAGCTAATTTTATAAATTACCCAATGGATTCTCTTTTTTTCTCTCTTTTACTCCTACTTGTTCTAAGGGAAAAAGAACTTTGATTACTTACATAAGGCAGTGTAATAAGCCTGTTATTGCCAGTATCCTGATGTCGTGGACGAGAGTGCTGATTAGGCAGATTTTTTGGATTGATCATTATTGGTGTCAAAGATTGTATCCTAGCCGTGATTTTGTTTTGGGTATGTTAGCAACAATGGCAGCGCAAGACAGTCAATGCAAGGCTAGTTAGTTTGTCAATGCATACAATGCCTAAACCTACTTATGATTTATATCGAAATATATACTGAGTTTCTGTAAAGCTCTGACCTTCTGACCCACATAGTACTTGAATACAGTTTCCTTTTAAGAACTGTAAGAAGATCTGAGAATGGTGTTCAAAATTTCAGGCTGTTTCTGAGAGAGCAGTTACCCTAAATCTGAGTTTTACTCTGGTTTTAATGCAACAATTTTATTATTTCTAGGAAATTAGTATCAAATTTTGACAATTAATGCAGCTGGTAATATTAGTACTTCATCTTCTTTGTGTATTCTGTAGAGAGTCCTCTAGAGATTTTCAAAAAGCAGCCAATATGTCCAAATCCAACTGAATGACAAAGGTTTGAAGCTCAAAGGAGTAAAACATCTTTTCTATGCACTATTCAATCTTCAACACTTCTGCTGAACGTCTTGCTTTCAATGTCTTGATAACTACTGGAGTTGTTGTGTGTATTACCATCACGGCCTTTGTATCTTGGGATGTTTCTTCAGGTTATACGAGATGAGGCCGTTGCTGAGCACTCAACACAGAGAGGCAGCCTCCAAAGTAAACACATCTCTGAGCTTCAGCAGCCTCGGATCTCTGCGTTGTTAGCTTTGGGTCTAGCTCCTGCTGAAGTTGCCTCTGTCCAGGACTAGAAGACTTTACTGCCTAATTAATGAAATAAATAGTCATATTTTCACCATGAGCCGCGTCTTCAGCTGGGATTTGTGTGAGGCACGTTAAGACTTGATGCCTTTTTGCACTCTTGTCTTGTGCCAAACCCGTTGGGTATTTGTCTTTGCATTATCTGGATTGCGTTTTCTTAAAATGAGAACATTCGTAATGAGATAACAGTCAGCTATTTCCTATTCACAGTCCTTTTTGGAAACTGAACTGATGTACTCTGCATGAGATCAGAACTCAAGGAAAATCCTCCCTATGTTCAGCATTCCTGTCTGTTTTTCTTTTCATTACCTACCTACATCTGTGAAGATATTCTCCATGGTTAGGAACAGTTCTGTTTCAGTTTGTGCCTATAACTACTGATTTGACCTGCAAATACTTATTTTAGCCAATTTTAATTTCCATTTTTGTCCCTCCTTCCTCCTGTAAGGTGGCCTCTATAATGTCCCAAATTGCAAGTGAGACAACAGTCACTGTAAAACTTTTAGCATCCTCTATTAGCAATTAGCATAACTAGAGATTGGTCATGTAATGATCTATCTCTGTCTTTATTTCTAGAAAGTGTAAACTTTTTACCTTAAATGTAAGATTTCCAAATGGCTGTTAAAATGTCTAATTCCATAATTTTCATGACATAGGTTGGACATTCAAAAGGAAAGCACAGTTTGCTGTAAGGCGCCCAGCCTTCCTGTTGTCATACTAAAATTCATTCATTCATTTTAAGCCTTGCTCTCTCTCACTCTTACACAGCCTGGCTGAAATACAGACGTCTTGACATATCTCGAGATGTAAAAAAATTAGAGTACTTTTCAGAGATATTTTTTAAATACTTTGAGTGTTTCTCCCACTTCGAAGCTGAACTTTATTTTTGTCAGTGTGACCTGTTAGCATTTTGGTGGTGCATTGACTAAATGGAAATAGAATTGGATTTTTGAGTTTCTGACTATGAACACTACCATATTTCATGATTCATCTCCGTTAGTTCCTGCAATGTTGTAGCTCTGTTGTGTTGTTTTGTTTTGCTTTCATTACCAGTGACTTTTTACATGGTGTACATGTTTACACAAATGCAAAAAATTTCAAATATTTGATACTGTTCAGGATTTTTTGCTTGGGAAAACCTCCATTGACATTTGTCCAGTATGTTTTTTATATGCTTTGGTATCCAATGAAATTTCTTTATTTCAGAATAATTATTAAGTATTTAAAAGTATTAAGCTTGCATGCTTAGATTACCATCTTCACGTTTTAAAATAAGAAATATGGTCTCGTTTATTGAACTTTTTAAAGCAACTTTTAACATTTTCCTTCTTTTTCTCCATGTCTTCTCTGTCCCCCGTCCTGCTGTGACTATGGCTCTTCTGGAATGACTCCATCAGGTAAGAAAAAAATAAAAACAAAGCTTCCTGACTTCGACATTTCTTACACATGTTCAGTGATAAATGCTGTTTTCACATTAGAGCACACTTCCCTTCATTTGTCTGCTGCGGTAGGGATAAAAAATATCCATCTTTCCACAAACTGAGAACAGGAGGAAGTCATGAAGATGAGGAATGGAGCAGATGCATCCGTACTGCTCTGCATTCAGCGGGGCTTTAGAATAATATTTAGAATGTGACTTATTGGACCTGATGACAGGCATAACGGTGATACAGTAAAGCGGTCGGGGTTAAAGTGAGGGAAATTTGAAACGCTGTAAAAAATCACCCTATGTTTAAAGGCTCACAACTCTGGGAGCTTTGATTGTTAACTCTAACTGTGGCTAATGTTATGACAGTGGATGATGGCAGCTTTATTCTTGCAGTTGACTCATTGGGACAGGGCAAAAGCAAAGACAACTTAAAATGAATGACAACTTAAAATATTCCACTTCTCTAGGTAAACTGTGGAGAAACAGGACTTGTATGTTATTGGTTCTGTCTGCTGTATGAGAGCTGACAGAGAAGACAGAGCTCCTCTGAAGACTGAAAAATATTACTTGATGTTTTCAAGGCCTGTGTTAGTTGTGGTGGAAAATTATTTGCATTTCAAGACTTTACTATTTTTTTTTTAAGTTCTGCCCATCTGTGTCACTGCTGTGGATATGTCTGTCATATAATTATGAAACTCGCACCAAAAAAACAGCCACATACTCTATTTCTGGCATCTATGGGTTTCATTTTTTTTCTAGACTTTAGAAAAAATGCAAAAATTGCTTTTAAAATAGGAATAAACTTAATCTGCATTGCTGTGTTTCAATGTACCCATAATGCTATGTTGTTGCTAACACAAAGTTGCTACTTTGTGTTAGCAGAGGGAACGCAACACAACTGCCTGGTTGGAAATACTGACTGCAAATATATTCATATGTTGTCACCTAATATCCACAAACTTGAATGCACTTTATTGGGATTTTATTCAATAGACAGATGGGATGTGTTTGTATTTGGCCCAATTTCCTTTCACGCCCTTAAATAAAATCCATCACAACCACTTACTGCATTCAGAAGTCACCCAAACCAGTAAAAACAGTGTGACTGTGTGTTGTCGAGTCTAAGTAAAGTTGTTCTATGGAGGCCTCTGAGATTTGTTGGAGAACATTTGAAGGTGTGGGTAAGCCCAAAATTATTCAAACCTTTGGCACATTTAGGTTTAAAGTAGGGACGCATGTAGGCTTGTCACAATAAACAATAAATCAATTAATCGCATGATAAATGAAAGCTAGCTCAATTTTTACATGCATGGTTTATTGTTTTTCTCTTTCTACCAAAAACTGGAGGACAAAATTCTTCATTCTGCTGTTTTGTGCTCATCTTGCCCTTTTTTGAAGGACAGTTTTATTTACAGGGACATAATTCATTTTATTATTTTTTTTTCTGTTGTTTTGTTTATTTATTCTGGATATTTAAAATGTCTTCCAGTTCCAGTGTTAAATGTTTGTTAGAATTTAAATCTTTTTGATCTTTAAGAGTGTATTCTTGCATTATTGTTCCATTACCAGTACATAACTTTAAAATCGTCTCACAGCAACAATATTATCGCTTATCGCAATAACTTGTAGGTCAATTTATCATCCAGCAAAATTTGTTACTGTGACAGGCTTAGACACACGATGTGTCAGTGTTTACATCGGTATCGCCCTCTCTTAGTCATTTTTGACATTGCGATATTTTCCTTTGAGAAACTCCCATCTCAAATGAGTGTACCTCCAGGGACCCTCGAGTTTCTTACTTCATCAAATTGGGGCTCAGGTGAAATATTTGTAACAAATTTCACACCAACCTTTCTACATTTGAAGAGTGGGCCTTATTCGATTTGAAGTTGTAGTTTGAGTCATCTTGATCTCTAATAGTTTGTGAGACATCTGCAGTGTTGTTTTACTCAAATAAATGCGTGATCATACCAAATGGAGCATTCTTACTGGACTACCCCTGCTGGTTGTGTGGGAGCCTCTTTCCAGATGCGTGGCCTGGAGTCGGATGTCAGGGGATGCGGGCCTGGATGAGCTTTACCCGATCCTGACCCACAAACAAGAATAACTAGCAGTGACTGCTGCCGCACTAAACCACAAAATTTTAAAATATAATTAGGTTGACTTTTCTTCTTCTTTTTTGTGTGTTTGTATTAACAAACAGAATAGCAGTTTAGTGATTTTTGTCACCGTGTGAGCATTTTGTACATTTTTAGAACTGGGATAAAGTGACGATCATTTTGTTCCATTTCTATTCAAATACGTTTCCTCTCTTTTTTGTTTTTGTTGTCGTACATTTTCTTGCATACACATGAGTACATGCTTTCATCTTGTATCTAAATTTAGATGGGTGAGCAGATGTGCTGTGTTTCACAAACCTTTTTGTGTGCATGTGTTGTCTAATGTGCTCATCTGCTTAGGCAAAGATCTGTGTATTTATTTGTGCAGTTAAACAACATCTTCGAAGCATGTCAAGCCGTCAATGTGACAGTGGGATAAAATGGATCAGTCATGCCCTCTTCTGGATGGATGGATGATCTGACTAAACCTGTTGGTCGGCAGTAGATGTTGTTAAATTGCAGGTGGAGCTGATGGGATACCAGGAAATGATGAGAGGGAGAAGAAAATAAGTAGTTGGGAAGGTTGTGATGTTATGATATTTCTATAAATTCCAGCTGATGATAAAAAAAAAACTGACTGAGATGTTGTTTTCATATTTTCACAATTTTTCCCCACAAGCGCATCAATAAATATCAGACATTCAAAAGTATGATTAAATGAAGTCTCTGTGGGTAGTGTAGTGGTACAGGTCATATTTCTTTAAGGAAGTGGCGTGCTGAAGAAGCTGATTTCAAGTATGTTATGTTATTCAAAAGCAGTGTTTGAGTTTGTTGCCTCATGAATAATGGTACTTGCAGTCGCAGCCATATGGTAATGTAAAAAACTATGTGATAAATAGTTCTTCTACTGTTATCGTGGTAGAATCCTATATCGTCCACCCCTATTTAGTTTCACTTCCACACCCAGAGCAAATAGCGTAAATTAACCAAATATCTAAACCGACCTTTTTAAAAGGACAACAATAATCAGATTAGCAGCTAAAAGGCCCTTGCAAATACTGGAGGAGCTGCAGAGATCCACAGCTCAGGTGGAAAAATCAGTTAACAGAGCAAATACTACTGGTGCACTCCAATGACATTTGTAAAAATGCATTGAAAGCAGTGTGTAAGGAGTTCTGTTTGTAGTTTGCCACAAGTACTATAGGAGGCAACGCTAACATGTTCTGACAAGATGAGTGAAACTGAACCTTTTGGATTGCATACACAGCGCTATGTACGAAGAAAAACACTGTGCTTCTCTCCGAAAAGTGGTGGTGGCAGTATCATGCTTTGAGAATGTCTCTCTTTTTTTTTTTTTATAACTTTTCTCAGCAGGACAGGTAAGCGGGGCATAGTTGAGAAGGTTGACAAGCTAAATACCTGAAAAGCTGTTGGAGGCTGTAAAAAAACCTGAGATTGAGCCAAAGGCCCCTAGCACACAGCTATGAACAAGCCATTTCAGATCAGAACATATTCATGTGTTAAAATGGCCCAAAGTTCAGACCTAAATCTAGTTGAGAATCAGATTTGAAAACTGATCTTTACAGATCAATCCAACTAACTGAACTAACAGTTTGTGATTAGCTGGTTCATTTAAAGGCAGTTTCAGTAAGTGTTGACTTCAGAGGGAGTGAATATATGTAAACGCAAGCCACACTTTTCAGATTTTTTGTTTTTTTTGTTTTGATAATCCTGTCTTTTCTTTCCACTTAAAAACCGTGCTGTAATGTGACAAAATCTAAAATGGTTCAAAGGATGTGAATACTTTTGCATGCCACTCCATATAGCACCGAGACCTGCACATAATGCATTATCGACTTCTGTCACTCCCTGGTGGCACGCAGCCTTGTGTACACAGAGAAGGCTCACACTTGATGATCCTGAATTACATGTGCCCCCTGGTGGCTGAGTTACTGAGCTCGCTCTGGGTGTGGAGGTGAGGCAGACTGGGGCAGACCCTGCATAATCACACAGAATAACTAACACCGCCTCATGTGGCTAATTAGAAGTCAGGAAGTCTGTGATGAAGACAGAGTCTCGACCGGCGCTTGTACAAATGTACAAGCGCCGGAGGAACGCGTCTCAGTCAGGGGTTTGACTCGAATATAAAAGCGCTCCTGTGTCTCATGAATTTATTGTCTTGAGTTTTTCATTCACGCTTTATGGTTTAATTTTTTCTCTTTGTAGTTATTTCTTTTTTCCTCCTGTGATTTACAATTGTATCCTACTCCGTGCCCCCTGCAGCTGTTTGTTGTTCCCCTCTGATTCTCCCTCTCCCATCTCTGCGATGGCCAGTGGTTGGTCTGTCAGTGTTGTGTTTACCCTCTGTGGTGCTGTAGTGACTTAGCACTCTGCCTTTGATTACACCCCAGCAGTTGCCTGTTTGTCTTGCTGTGAAATGAAACTGGGGAAGAGAGCCTGCATCATATTACAGTAATAGATCTCACTACTGTAAAGACCATATAAACTTGGAAATGCTCATCTTAGTCATCCGTTTGCTCTATATTGCTGTTGGTGTGTGCATAATTATTATCAAGAATCTGTCTTTTTACTAGATTTGTTTGCTTTTTTTCCAATTTTTTTCTTGAGTTGTGAGTTTCCAAACAATAAATTGATTTGCACCAATCGGAGACTTTATGGCTGATTCCCAATCACAGATTTTTGTCAAAATTGGACTTGTTGAAAACATTACATGCATTTTTCTAAATAGTATTTAGTAAATGAATCTATTCATGTTGAGGAAAAAAAAACAAAACAGCTACAGGCTTGTCTTTCTGAATCGTCTGTATTTGCAAATATAAAACTTAACCAAAACGGATTTCAGCTTTTTACTCTCTAACAAAACACATTATAGCTCACTGACTTAATTAATTAAAGGATGACATAATGTTATGTTAATGTTAGTGCTGCATGTTATCGTGATAAAACAATAAAAAATTGGGAACCAAAAAAAACTTACAATACTCCAGAGATTCTTCCTTTCCTGCTTATCTGTACAATTACTGCAGCAAGATGACATGCTGAAGCCAATTATTTTTAACCTCACTTTTACCATTATTGCAGCAATTACCGCTAAATAACATTAGTCAAAATTTTAGACCATATCAACCCTAACTTTTAGTGTAAAATGCACCATCAAAGTTGAATTTCCATCAGCCACCAAACATGGCTAATACTTCAATAATAATTTGGCTTATTTTGAGACTCTGATTAAAAAGATCTGTTCTTACGTGATGAACTCTGGTCTTGTGCTTACAGTGTGGTCAAAGTAAGTCTATTGTTTACAAGCCTTCAAGTCAAATTAAATGCAAAAAACAGAAAATACTTTACAACTGTATATTTTAAACTGGGTAGTTAGATTAAACATGGACATAAACAGTTATTAGTAAAGACCACTTTCTAAAGTGACAGATGTAATATGCATGAAGAGGTCCTTGGACTGTTAATTGCTATCTCAGTGTCTCTCCTTTGAATTGGACAGCCAGTCACATGTCTAACTACAGGAGACAGATGCTCATATTGGTCTTAAATAGCCACCTGTCAATGAGCACGATCCAGATTGGAGATGTAATTACCTCCACAGCACTTGTATCCCAGTGGCTTATCTGTTCAATAGTCAAATAATCCCATTATTAGCCGAGCCAGCTCTGGCTTTAGGGAAAGTGGACCAGATCTTGAACTGTGTGTGTGTTTGGTCACAAGAATATTAAAAGGATAAGAGTAATGGCACTTTTCTGCACCTACAAGGAGCATTCATGTGTATTGTTGTTTGTTGTGACTTAAGTACTTAGCTAGGAGATGCTGGTGGTTTGTCATTTCAGACTCAATCCCATTTTGTGTAGACGGGGATAATGGTCTTTACTAATGCCAACTCCACAGAGCAATGTGGCCAGACGCATAAAAGGTCATATATGTGTGCTGCCAGTTGTTAGATTGCAGAATGGAAAGTCTCACCTTCATTGGTGCCTTTCTCCTGCCCTGCATGCAGAAATAAATTCTCCGGATGTGCTTGTAAAAATGGAAATGGTAAATGGACTGAACTTACGTAGCGCTTTTTCCGATCATTTTTGACCACTCACAGCGCTTTACACTAGAGTCACACTCACCCATTCGCTCTCACAAACACTCTCACACCGATACGCAGATCGGTAAGCAATTGCAATTTGGGGTTAAGTGCCTTGCCCAAGGGCACATCGACATGAGGCAGGAGGAAGCTGGAATTGAACCTAAATCCTTCCGATTACAAGGCAACTACTCTTCCCACAGAGCCACAGTTGCTTGTGTGGAGAACTGCAATCAATGGAAGCAATGTGACGCATAGTAAACAAGCCCAGGGGCTCCAAGGGACGTAACAGCAGAGACATGATTAAAAATGAAAAATATGAAGGTTACGAATCCTCACTCTGCTGTTGTCTGATACGTTTCTGTCCTAATTACAGGAAAAAACAAGCAACCTTTATTTACAACACTTAAGATAGCGTGATCATTTTATATGGGTGTCTGGAAGTGCTTTATAGTAATTTAATTAAAGTTTACAACTCAACTAGCAAATCTCTGCATGGTGTCTCAAGTTAATTATTGGAACATTTGAAGATTAGCACAAGGGAGGCACCAGTAAAAAGTTTTGGACCAAATTCAGATACCATGTTTTTGTTAAAATTTTAATTATCGGATACAGATTTTGAAGAGTTGGACATGTGGTATGATATTTCATTATGATAGCGGCTAAGCGCTCAAAAAAAGAAAACAGAATCGCTTTGCTGTACTCTGCTAAGCCTTCCTGTTATCTGCTCACCTAAATGAACTGTAGGAAAGTCTTAAAAAATTTTCTTTAACTGTAAGTATCTTCTGACATCACTGACTTCAGTTACAAACTCCTGTCTGACAATAGCTAACTTAACTTGAGTCATAGATAACTTCCACACTGAAGAGTGTTGTTAGTATTAAAATGATGGTGCCTTCATGATGTTTTAGGTGGGCTTTCACTCATGATTTTTTTATTGTTTTTGCTTTATCTTTTTACATCTTAAGGAGTTTTCCTCTTAAGATGTAAAACACAAGAATATCCAGTGTTAGTGAAATTAAGTTGTAGTCTCCCATCTCTCTGAAAAGGAACAAATGTTTTAGCATAACAATAGAAGCTTAAGTGAATCCTCACTAACAGTTTTGACGAAATAAACGGATGCCGACCAATAACACCTTTGTTTCTCTACATTTCTATCGGCAGATTGGATTTTTGTGATTCCCCACAGATAGAGGAGGTATTTGATTGCAAACTGAAACGTAGCACAGTGATGCTCCCCGCTGTGACGCAAATTTCAGCGATTCTCCCGATTTTAGAGCAGTGCAATAACCAGGGGATGAAAGTTCTTGCATCTCGGTCGCCTTTGGGATGACGACTCGTAAACCCTTTTCTGAGACAATCTCATATCTGACTCTGCCCAACTGATTATATGATCAGGAAAATTCCTGTTCATCACCAGAGCAGGAATTTCACTTGGGGAAAAACACTCAGAATAGATTTTATCACCAGAACACGCATTTCTGTCGCTGCGTGAGATGATATGTTTACACGTTTGATCAGCATCTGAAAGCTCGCAATCCTGAGACTTGGAACCCCACCTACTCATAAAACCCTTGAACGAAAAGCTGCAATGCCTCGCTTCAGTTTTCAACAATGTAAGATCAGTGTTAGTTTTTCTGCACACGCAGCAGGAATAGTCATGTACATTTTTAAGTTACAAAGCCAGCTGCTTTCTCTATCCCACAAACGGACTTGATTAGAGACTTGATTCCACTTTATTTTGTATGCAGTTATTAATGTTGCAGACTAAGCTTTGTAATGTGTTCAGTGTTTTTATCATTGTTTACAAGCACACTTTTGTGACCTCCTAATCAATTACATTGGTTCCCCAAAGTATACCCGTTTGTTTTTGAAGAATTGCTGGAAACAAAGTGCTTTAAACAGAACAGTATCTTAGCCAGAATTGTGCATAGACATTTTTGCCCATTCTGCTTTGCAAAGTAACTAGAGATCAGTCAGGCTGGATGGAGAATGTCTGTGAACGTAATTTTTCAGGGGTTACCACAGATTATAGACCAGATTTAGATCTAAACTCTTGACTTGATCATTTTAACACTCATATATGCATTCCTCTGAAACTGTGGTTTTCAAACTTTTTGAGTTTTTTTTTCTTTTTAGTTGTAACTGAAAAGTAAAAAAATATTCTTTTTTTTTTTAAATATTCTTTTGAATTTTTTGTTTGTTTTTTTTTATTTAAAAAAAACTGTATGTTTTTTTTTATTTCTACCTGCTAAATAAACAATAAACTTAGCATACAATATTTTAATAAAATCACTCAACTCATTCTGACTAGACTCAATTTGGGGGAACCATCTATCATGTATCTTTTACTTCATTCACATTTATTCTCCGATATGTGTTGCTCTGTCACATAAAACACCAATAAAATTCATTCAAGGCTGTAACGTGATGAAATGTGAAAATTAAAGAGGTACCTTTGCAATAAACTGTCTAATCAGTCCGACTGATTAGACGGTTTATTGAGAGATCGGAATCCGCCAATTATTAACTTGATCAGTCTGAATTCGGAGGAGCTGTAATTTATACCAAAAAGGTTTGTCTTTTTCACCGTCTCACAGAGAGAGGTCCTGTTTATTTTTGTAATACCTTCAAGATCCAGGCGGGGGCGGTGGACGCTGACTGGCTGCAACCCATCACTGCCTTCAGTTCGCTCTGGCTAAGCAGCTGTTGCTATGGATACAGGGCCAGGCCAGTCGGTGTGATGCAAACTACGCTTGTCAGAGAAGCACAGGGGGCAGTACTGAGCTCATTGTTGTTTTCTCTGAGACCTGTCCTCTCTCGGAATGTCCATTCCCTGTCAGGTAGAGAAATTTCCTACTGTGGGTTTACCTGAAGAAGAAACAAATAAATAAATCAACAAATAAATCCTTGTTGATTTATTTGATTACAGCTGTTACTGAGCTGTTTCATTTCCTGAATGATGGATGAGTTGGCGCCTCTACCTGGATCAGCTGCAGCTGTTCCCTGTCAGGGGTCGCAATCGCCTCCCTCTGACCTCTCCCTGCCTCCTCTTTAATCATTATGACATATGGTTAAGCTCTGATCTGCAGTGATGGAAATGTTAACTGTACATAGCTGCTGCTGGTTGAATCAATTAAATACTGATTAGACCTGATTATCTGATTATCTTGAGCCACGAATGCACTCCTCACTTAGATGATTACTTAAGTTGTAACTTTGTGCAGCCTGCACACATAGCTTCATTTAACTCTGTGCCAGTCAGGCTCCAGAGACACGATTCCAGTTTGACTTTTTCATCCGAGAATAACAACACTTTGTTTGTAAATGGCTCGCTAAAAGAAGGATTTCTTTGTAATCATACCCTGTGCCTGGCAACATGCCCCGTGATGTTCAAAAGATAATTCAAGTGAGAAGAGAAAGAGGGGAGGGGGAGAAATTGTTACCCTGCGTGCCAGACTGTGTATTCTACATCGATACAAAATCAAGTTCCCAGCCAAATGTGGCTGTGCTGCCAAATCTGACTTGGCTCAGTGCAAGACAGGCTGGCATGCAGGCATATGACTGTGTTCCCTGCTTTGTCACTTAGACTGTGCTTTGTGTTAAGAGGATGATTGTGTCTGGCACTGCCCAGTGTGCTGACTGAAGTTACAGTCGGCCTCTCTGCATGGAGACCTTTTTCCGAAGCCGCGCATACCTGGCAATATTCACGAGGTTAGAGAGGGAGAGGAAGGATGAGACAAGTGTGCTGATTTCTATCACAATACGGCTGCTGCAATCACAGCTAGAGACGCGCTGAGAGATCGGAGTCCGCCAATTATTAACTTGGTCAGTGAATACACCACACAAAGACTGAAATCTCGACCTCACTCGCTATCACGGATGCTGCTTCTGAGAGAAGAAGAATCAAAGTTTCTATTTTTAGCATTGATGGGTTGTTCAAAAATAAACTCAAGAGAATCACAGTAATATACAAAGTGATTCTGGTTTTGTACCGAATTACCCTGGTCTTTCTTAAAACATTGCTTTAAACAAATATATTGTTCACAGGGGATCTGTTTGAGAAAAGTTGTCATCCACATGTTCCTGCTCAAATACGTGTTTTAAACATGTCAAACCCATAGGGGGCAGTGTAGCGCAAAGCCATGTCACTAAATCAGATTGCTTCAAAACAACCACAACTTCCTGTTAGGATTTAAACATGGTGCCAGGAAGTTCATTTATGTGGACAGATATATAGGTTGAACTACTTTTAAATAGCGTATTTGAATATAAAGTCTACTAAACACAAGATTATGTCGATTGGGAATCATGTCAAAACAAGTGGCTTATTTGTTGCAGACCATAATGCGCGGGACCCTAAATCTCCGCTTTCCCATGTGCACACACAAACACAAATTCGGAGTTTTCTCAGGTCTCCACTTTGACCAGAGGTGTTCTACAGCATTTTGAAACATGCCTGCGACAGTAAGGGAAAGCAGTGCTTTTAGCAGATAACAGGAAGGCTCAGTTGAATACAAATAAGTTCTTCTTTCTTTAGAGGACATACATAAAAATTACTGTTTGGACTGCTAGCCTTGCTAGGAGAAATTACTAAATCCAGTTTAAATTGATACTTTGGTAATCATTTTGCTTTAGTCTTAAATTGGCGAAACTGTTTTACAGTTACTAAGACCTCATTGAGATGCAGTAGATGCTGCATATTATGAAACAAACCCTTCATACATGCCACAGCTGAAAGTAAAGCATCTCTTAAGCTTTTATACTATCTAGAACACAAATTGTTGGCTCTGTTTTTGTGGTAAGTAAAATAATTGTTTTGATTAATTGCAATTATGTTTTGTTTCTTTTTTTCCAGAAAGAAAATTGATACATAAGTATTTGTTAAAAAATTACATTTTTATCGGAGGTGTCTTGAATCTTTGGATTTTGTTGTAACCGGTGTTGGATTATTCCCTCGAACCCCAGAGTCTAGGTCAGACAAGCTACAGCAATATCTTCTATTTCCTATCATGCTAAGCATTCAGTGCATACAAAAGACACTTTTGTAGCGAGAGCTGTTAAATATCAAGGTAGGTAATAACAAGTCTTGGTGGAATGTTAAAGGTCTATTTGCCTTAACCCCTTCCAGTTTCAAATCAGCAGAAAGCTGTCAAAGCTTCCCATTGTTACTATAATTGCCCTGCGAGCAGTTAGCTCAAGTTTCATTGAAGTTTATATGTTTCTCCAGCGTGAACACAGATGTCAGGTGCCAGCAGATCCAGCCAGTGCCCGGTCTGGCTATGCATGTCTGAACAGGGGCTTGGATGGCTGATCAGAGCCGAGGGGCACTGGGGTGGGCTCAATGGGAGATGCCTGGAAAGTAGCGGGGGCTTTCCGCTTTTTCTCGCTGTCTGAAGCGCTTTTGATGTTTAGTCTGGCTTCCTATGATGCTCTCGTTCTGTGTGACAGACTGTGCCTCCCTCTCTGTTTCTCTCAAGTAAACCTCCCTTCTGTCGAGGATTGTATGTCTCGCTTCCAAAACCCTGCTTGTTTTGGGGGCGGCGGGCTTATGGAAAATCTATACCAGGTGGGCTGTGTTTGAAGGATATGTCTTTTCTAATTATCTGTTTTTCAAGGGTGGGTGGGCACTGGGGCCAAATGTTCTCCAAATCCCACCCTTCCTCCTGCTTGAGATTCACTTGATTTCAGGAAAATGACTCGCACTCCATCGCAGACCCAGACAGATGCCTGGAGCTGTGGGGCCATGGGTATTGAGAAGATTTATTGTTTCATGTTTGAATCACATTCCCAAACTGGGAATTTTTAAGTCAGAAGTCAAGACGTTCCCATCTGGAATTTTTACGTTCATTTGAAGATTTTGGTCAATTGAATACCAGAAAAACTCCAGACATCTCACAGTTGGAGAGTTCAATATGTGCTTTTGTTTCATCATGTGAAGTTTTTTAAATATCTTAACTTGTTTGGATTGAGATCCAGATCTAAATTGTTGCTAGGCTGTAGACGTTTATAGAATTTATATTTTTCAACAACTGACTAATAATTTTAACACCCCTTTTCTATTGGCTTGAAGGGAATTCTGAGATTCTTGATGTCCATGAATGAATGAGTTATGACATTAATATTGTACATAGGATAGGTAAAAGTGACGGCTAGTTTAACAATAGCCAAGGAACATCTTGTGGTCCTAATCCCCCCCAAGAGAACATGTCTGGATAAATATTTCATGGATCTGGGTTCGATTCTCAGCCCAGGGTCTTTCTGCACAGAGTTTGCATGTTCTCCCTGTGCATGGTGGGTTCTCTCCGGGTTCTCGGGCTTCCTCCCACAGTCCAAAAACATGACTGTCAGGTTAATTGGCCTCTCCAAATTGTCCCTAGGTGTGAGTGTGTGTGTGTGCACGCGTGTTCGTCCTGTCTGTCTCTGTGTTGCCCTGCGACAGACTGGTGACCTGTCCAGGGTGACCCCGTCTCCCACCCAAAACGTTAGCTGGAGATAGACACTGTGAACCCATTGACGGACTGACTCATCTAATCAGATTGAAATGCTGTGGCATGACACCAACTAGGCCGTTCAAGTTCACGAAACAAATTCAGTGTGGTTCAGTTATTTTAATCAAAATTTCTCCACAGTGATGAGAAGTTCCAGTTTTTACAAACATTGAAGGCAGCTATAATTGGATGTTTTCCTAATCTTCTGCAGCCCCAAGTTGGACCAAGGTGAATATAAAGGGCTAACAGAGAGAAAACCCTGACTTTGTGAAAAGCTAAGGAGAATAGGTTCAAAGTAGCAATTTATTCAGCCTCCTTCTAAGTATTATGAGCCGTGGATATTAAAATCTCCCTTTGTTCTTGTAAAACCAGCATTGTGTAGCGTCTCGTCTTATGAGCAGGATGCGCCTTGCACCTCTAATAGATTCTAGCATTTTGGTTTGAACCCCAGATTCCAAATGTTTTGTTATGTGATAAAGGTAAAACATTTTTTTTTAAAGAGGGCCATTTCACGTAAGACCTTGAAGTTGCAACTAAAATAAAGGTCCAGTTATTTTAGTTATCAGATTTGTTCATCTCCACAATCTTTAGCTGCAATCTGCAGTCGAGCCAGCGATCAGTATGCATTTTTAAAATCAGAAACAACTATCATTAAACATCAAATATTGACACCAGTTGCTGATGCGTTATTGGCAGAGTGCGGCCACAGAGGAGCAGCAGATATTGCTATCTACTTAATCAGCACATCCCTCCATAATTACCTCTCCCTCCTTCATCAGTGAAGAAGTCCTTGAGGACCTTGTTATTCATACCGTCGTGACTTTGAAGGGTGTCTGTTTATTTTAATGAAAGTCATGTTGCTTTATCAGGATAAGGATACATAAAGAGTGAATGATAGAGGGATCAGATCTACATAACTGGATTAAAGCCTATGCTTTGTCTCCTTGAGGTTATGTTGTAGGCTGAGATAAACCTGAGAAACCTGCATTCTGGAGGCAGAGTGATGTCATTAGTTTATCTGCAACAGAATGTGAAGAGATTTAGCTGCAAGCTAGCCTAAACCTGCTGATTTTTTTTTTTTTTTTTTTTTTCTTTTCTTTTTTCTTTTTTGGTGCAGCTTGTTCTGATGGCTTCTGGTGTTGTGCCATAAAGCGTTGCCCTGGCAACTTAAAATCATAGATAGCAGCTGGGGTGACTTGCAATTTTCTCCATTAATATATCAATGTATCGTACATGCGCCTGCTATGGGCAATAATCCTGCACTGTCAATCTTACAGTCATGTAGTATGCAATGACATTTTTCTTCTTTTTATTATTTAGCTATTTTTGGTCTGTAATGGTTGTGAGCCACTTGAAAAAGTGACTACAGATTTTACAAACCACTTTAAAACGTATAAAGGTACCAAAGAAAATTTGTAATGCAAGTAAATCTAATTTGTTCCCTCCCAGTCCTGGAGAATTCATACTCAAAAACATAACTAAGTTGGCATTTTGCGCTCGGTAACAACTTTCACTATGAAGAGTGAATGTTTTGGTCTGTGTATTAGTGGATCAAAAACAAAATATTTTTGAGTCTTAAGTCGGCTGGTGAAGGGGCAAAAAATTGACAGAATTTACTCAACAACCATTTTTTAGTTGCAGTTTGTTTTTAGAGTTTTGCTTTCAAATGAATACGTGTTTAATTTCATTAAAAGCATTAACAGAACGGCAGTCGAGCTTTCAACACACAAACATCATTAAGAAGTGAATTTAATATCTTATGTGTTGGCAGACTTAACTAGACACTTGAAGGCACCGATGTCGCTGAAATAAAATTTCCATTACAGTCAATTTTTTTTTTTTTTCAAAAACTCTAAAAGCAGTTCTTATATCTATAAAATGGGCTCATTGGGCTTCAGTTGTCATTTATTACATAAATCTACCATCAATATGCCAACCAGTGCAGAATGCTCTGCTGTGCTGTGCTAACAATCTCAATCATCGGATTTATACACATTCACGTACACGCACACACACGCGCACACGCGCTCACACATATGCACACAGTTTCCATGGAAACAGGATCCTGGGCCTTTTTACGACTGGTTGTGTGCCCCAGACAACCAAAATTGTTCTCAGCAGCCACACAAAGATGGGAGATAAATAATTTGTACACTAAATAATTGGACACAGTAAAATACAGGAGAAAGTGATGAGCTTCTGTGAATTTAGATGAAGCTCCCCCTCCTCTTTCTTTCGCTAAACAGGCCGCCTTTTTTTTGTCTGACTGACTGCATCCACCCTCATTGTTTTCATCTGTTATGTTGTCACATTGTTTTTGTGCTGTGTTTGCACATTAAGCTCTGCTAGAGAAGTGGGCACACTCATTCAGATCAGAAAATAAAAATAAATAAAACCACACTAGGCACACACACGGACCTTCTCTAGTCACACTGCCCTTCAGTAGCCTAATGTGTGTCTGAGGTCCAGATGGCGTAGCTGCGGGAGGGCTGCGTCGTGGTGTTAGCCTTGCTGCTAGCAGTTTCAGTTTTGGCCCGTCCCAAGCTGGTAGGAGAAACGGCTTACAAGTGGTCATCCCTCTGTGGGACGATGGCAAGCGTGCAGGTCACAGCGATGCGCTTCAACTTAGCGGGATCAACTTGTTCACTTCATTTGGTGGGAGCCAAGTGTTCTGGTCATTTAGCACATAATTGTGGAGTAGCTGTAATATTTTGGCTCTCATGATATCTGTCTGCTTGGCTTATTTTTGCATTAGTTTAATTTATGCATTGACATGTTTATTTTATTTTATTTTTTTTGTCTGTTTTTGACAGGAACGAAGTTGAATAAGGACCTGAAGCATTATTTAAGCCAGCGCTTCCAGAAGTCATCACCTGACCACGAACTGCAGCAGACCATCCGAGAAAACCTGTACCGTCACGCAGTGCCTTGTGAGTCTGATGCTTCCTTTTCTTTTTTTTCTTACACCATCACCAGCACATCGGCATCTACTTGTATTTTATGTTTCAAATTCACCTTAATATCCATAACGGAATGACTGAAGAATGCTTGGAGTTAAAACTTCTTTCCCAAAAAATATCCAAGCATGTGGCGTGCATTTGTGACATTTGTGACACACCAGTGGTAGAACACAGTGGTGGCAGTATCATTTTGTGAGTACGCTTCTTCAGCAGAAAGAGAAGTTGGCTAGGATTGATGGGAATGTATGAGGTGAAATAAATGACAATACAGAAAGAAAACTCACTAGAGGTTCAATATGTGGCATTAGGACAATCTTAAACCTACATTCATGTTAGTCCAGACCTATATCCAGTTGATGTTGTTTATTCATTCCCTCTATTCGCCCTGAGCTCGACCTCTTTTGCAAAGCAGAATGGGTTAAAAAAAAAAAGAACTATGTTCTCTAGATGTGGAAAACTGATGGAGATTAAAGCTGCACAATATGTATCAAACAGAAATATGTGTATTTGGATGCAGTGTGTGGTGGTCTATATTATTTCAAGGACTATGCAATAGATTTTTGCATTCCAACAATGAATCTGGACTCTTGGAAGCAAATCACAATATTCAACATAATGCTTTCTTTATATCATGCAGGACTTTAACAAATGTACTCCAAATTGCTTGCAGTCGAAGGTGATTGGATAAATATGCCTCTGATGTACTAAATACAAATTAATTCCACACTTTTCATCAAATCTTTTATCGCTTTCCTCCGACCTCTCTATTATACACTATTTGAATCCTGTTCAGTACATGGAAGTTGTTAATTGCAACATGATAAAGTCTGGAAAGGTTTTAAAGGGATATGAATACAAAGCACTTCATATTTCACTCTGCTGGTGCAAGAACTTCACACACATGATTATTGAGTCATTGTCTCAGCCTTTGGCCAATTGGTGGTAGATCAGTGTTTCATTTAGGGTACTTGCCCCACACCAACACTTGACCCTTATTTCTAATTAGGGCTGATTGTTTAAGTCTGATCAGAGTAGTGTTACATTTACCTGTAGGCCAATATTGACCAGGCAGTTAGCCAAGCCGATTAAGCCACATCCTCCCTGGGACCGACCTGATCTTATTGCTTTAACTGTTTTATCACACAACACATCCCTCTTCCTCCCTGCAGTGAACTTCACCTTCTGTTTTCCAAACTGATGAGCAGCGATGATAACACTCTCCATCCATTCTATCAGCACGGAGCTTGTTTTGCTAATACATCTGATCAATCTTATGTTATGTGACTTTCTAGCGGATATATCGGTTGCTATGCAGATAAAATTGTCCTGTCTCAGCATAAATCCAGCTGTTCTGTGAAGGCTTCAGAACTTTGTTGAACAACATTAGCGAACAAACGGCGTCATAAAGAACAAGGAACACGGCAAGCAATATCCAAAACTTTGAACACCTCAGGGAGTGTTTCTCAAACCAATTTGAAACGGACAGAGTTGGAAACAGCTGCGAACTTATAAAGATATGGTTCTCTACTTAACGGGGTGGTGGGAAGAAAGTCATTGCATTCAAAAAGCTTAAATCAGGAACGACGACACATATCTTTAAGAAGGTCCTCTGTTCAGATGAGACCACAATTGAACTTTTTAGCATATATGAAAAACACTACATATTCCTTTAGTGAAACATGGTGGTTTCAGCATCATCGTGTGGGGAAGATATTTTAGAAGAGATGGATAATATGGTAAGAGTTGATGGACTTATTGATGGAGCCAAATACAGGGAATTATGTAGAAGAGTGCGTTAGAGGCTGCAGGAACACAGTTTGTGCTACAATGGAAGGATTTATATAAAGCATTTTTTGTCAAAATGACCTAGTCAAAGTCAAACCTAAGTCCTATTGAGAATCAATTTTTATGTTTCCTTCTCTATCACCATTAAACGTCTTACCTTGGTCCATCCCATAAAATGCGATTAAAATACATTGCAATTTGTGTTTGAACCTTGACTAAATCTATGAAAAAAAATTAGGATTATACTTTTGCAAGGCCATAGCAGAAAATGTACACGAAGCAGATACTCAGATTCATTGCTTAGTTTTAATCTTGGCATCAACTAAAAACAGGATTTTCATTCCCTGCCTTTTTAATTAGTTTACTTCTGATTCTCCCCCATAAATTACTTTCAGTATGCAGGAAGCCCATTTCAGGGACTTTGTCTGCACTAAGCCATATGTCGGCCAGACACTGTTACTTGGTGGGGGTCTGGTCATAAATGCCCACTGCAATTACTGAGTGGTTTCAGGCACGCTAATGTTGTTTGAAGTAAATAAAGCGTGACAGCACTCTCCTAGCCACTTGTTCTCTGGGGTTATAAAGTTTTTGTTTCGTGTTCATGGAGCAGGTAGGTGATAGAGTAAAGGTTGCAATTGACAGATGCCATTTTTGTTTGACGTAAATAACTAAATGTAAAAATTTGTTATTTATGTCTACAAGCTATTGACTTGTATCACCAGATCAAATGTTTACCAAACCTCTGTTCATCTGCGGAGATTCAGTCCAGTAACACCAGATGGGGAGGTGTTACTATGCAAAAATGCCTCCCCGTCATTCCTGCACAAGTATCTGAGAGCTACCAGAACACTGATTTTTAAAGTTTCCATCGAGTATGATTTAGTGGTTTGGATCCAGTTGTATGAAAGCCATCTGTTTAATTGCATCAACAGTGAGTATGTTGACTTGTAGCTCTTGTGATGCCTTGTGTGATCTTTTCACACCCCGCACCCTGCTGTCTCACGTTGACCTCGTTACCCTTTGCAGCCAAGAGGACACTCAAGGCAATCAATAAGAATGTGACCCCTTCCTTGGTTTTCCACCGTCAATAGCCTCTGAGGAACTGCAAACATGTTTTTAAAAGGCCTATAGGACTACACAGAAATAGAAAAAGCTCAGTTTATCACTTTATACATTTTGTCCTGCAAGGGTTATCAAAGATTTCTCGTACAAACTTCATAGTTTATAAAGTCTTAGTCCTCCATACCAATGATCATGAGGACATGGTGATCATGGGTTTTATTAGCTTTAGTAGGTCAGAACAGTTCAGTTAAGGCTCCACTAAATGGCTCGTGAAAGTTAGTGGTGGAGGCTAAGGGTCCGGAGCTCATACATTCAATGCCATGCTAAAATCACAGTGCCATATAGTGGCCAGGCATTACAACTACATCTGACTCAAGGTGTCTTGGTGGCATAAACGTGGCACTTTTTCCCAATCAACATCTGAAAATACCAACAGTTTCCATTCACCAGTCTCTTGTAAACATAGTCTTAAAGACAGGTGAAGCAAGGACCAGACCACCTGGTACTCCAACTGGTAGATGATTGGCCAAATATTCATATTTTACAGATTGCCACTGTAATATCATCCATTGTTACTTGAATTCAAGTTTTGATTTCAAGGTATGGTAAGTGGTCTTTAGAAATCATCTCAAATCACTAGTCTCAATATATCCAAGGTGCCTGCTGAGGTATATTTGATACAGATACTAAGGACCATTTGTGAAGTATATTGCTGCCATCTAGTGGTCAGAGTGTTCAGAACATCTGATTAGTTTTTCTGTATTATGTTGTTTCTGAAATACTCAGATGACAGACCAGAGGGTATTATATAGAAAGACATGGCGTAATTAAGTTTCACAGCCATGTTGTACTACATTTGGTCAAAGATTAAAACTATTTTTCCATCACAGGCTCAAATGAAGTAGGTGTAAAATGAATATGAGAAAACAACAAAAAATTCTGATCTTTTTCAGACCAGTAAGCACACCATGCTCAAGTGTCACCAGCTTATGCTAACCACACCACACTTATCTGTTGAAGTTATTGCCACACGAAGAAGACTCAAAGTATCTTTAGGATCAGTGAGGTGCTTATTATGAATTCGGTGGAGTGGTGGCTTTTGATCCTTCCCCTCCACAGAACTGACCCATTTCTATTCAGAGTAGAACAGAGAGAAATTCTTACCAAGTAAATTTACATTGGATATTTATTGTGTTGACAGTATCACTGTCCTAATTTATTTATGGTTGACAGTTTTGATATTGGTTTTAAATTTAAACCTTGTCTCTAAAAATCTCAACTCAAATGCCATGGTGGGGGTAAATAAATAACTGTTACCATAACACCCTGGTCAAATATAACACCCAGTGGACCCACCCTCCCCTGAATGCTGAGGCATTTGTCTGCTTCTCTTGTGGTCACCCCATCAATGCATTCCCATTCTCCCGTTACCCCCACAAGCCCTCCTCTCTCTCTGTCCTGCTTCCATTCCCCCCACCCACTCCACTCCACTCCCCGAAAGCTATGACACAACTGTCTTTCGTACTCCCTGCTGCCTTTGCAGCTCTCTCTTCCCTTTAGTAGCAGTCTCTGTCTTCCTTTCTTATTTTTTTCTTGCCAGTTGTAAGCGGTCGGAGCAATAGCAGCAGGAAGTGAGAAAGCTTGTGTTGTTGGATTTATACCTGGCTTTAAATGCTCGGCGTTACAAACGTGGCTCGGGTGTCTCCCGCATCAAGGCAAGTAGCATTGTTTACTGATGGCTCAGTAGTCACGTCTGAACTGAATGAGGTTTGCAAAACCCTGCTTTCACGTGCATGTGTCATGAATAGCGGCGCTAGCTTTGCAGACGATTGGACGACCTGTATATAGGCTAAGAGGACAGCTCGATTGGAAGGGGGGTGCTGAAGCTGTGGGGATCCTGATGGGGATGGGGTGTAGTTGGGGGGGACAGAAGGGGGATGGGCAGAAAGGGTTGAAAGACACAAAAAAAAAACTTCACTGAAACGAATGCTGATTGTATATAACCAGTTAAGTTAATATGAAAACATACTGTGGCATTTTACAGTTACAAGGTGAGGATGCTGTTGTTGATTTACAGTGTTAACAAAGGTCGCCGTTGTCATGCTGGTTGGCAGAGGTTACAGATTGTAGGTACAGTTGCAATCACTTTGTGATACCTGAGACAAACAAATAACATCATTACAACAGCTTTAGTTGTTCCTAAATGGCAAAAAGTGGCGAATAAATCAAAAACCAAAGGGCTGAGAAGTGATCAGACCATATCGATTCAGGACAGAATCCCAAATCCTCTTTGTGTTTTCTGCCACATGTTGCATAAGGATTGTTGTGCACATCAAGGATGTTTTTATTGGGTTTGTAATGACGGATCCTTCCTGTTGAACTGGTTCTGAGTTGATTTAAACACACAAAGAACCAGTCTGTGTCCGCCGTTTCGGACTTCACCAACAAGCTGATGTCAATTCAGCAGTGCTTGAACAGTTATTTCAGAACCTTTTCTAAACTTTGACAATCTCTTCCATTAATGCAAGTGTTAAAAAATTAGGAAAGCATCCTTTAAATGTTTGATTTGTTCCCTTAATTTTTATATACATGTTTGTACAATAGTGTATGTTTGCGTTGACTCCTAACTATTGTATAGTAATATTCAGATAAATTAGTGTCGTTATGCCATGTAACGTCATCGCATAAAGGTATTATTTCATAGTTTGGTTTTGAATTTGATGATAGTTTAGTTTCGTAGTCTTCCTTTTATAGTCACAGACCACATAAATAAGTCTCAAAATAAACAATTTTATCATTTGATACTTCTCTCTTCAGCAGCATTTCTTCAAGAGTGCAGATTCTATCTAACAACTATTTACTCCAGCTTTTTTTCGACCCTGAAAATTGTGGAGCCACAGAGTGGGTTAGATGGTGAAGCATGTACCCATTATGGTCACAGTGATGGGCAAGGAACTCACCAAGTGCTGTTTGTAATTTCCACGGTTTTCTAGTCTTCTCATGCTTGCTTCCAAATTATTGTTTAAAAATCAACAAGGCACTGGGATAAGTCATTCCCAAAAAATCTGTCTCAATGGCTCTGTGGAGGGAAAAACACACACAAAAACAGCAACAGTGTGGACAGGAATGCATTTTCCCTTTGATAATGCTTCTCCAAATGTTGGAAAATTCATATGTATCCAAAGGTTTTGGAAATACAACACTTAAATAACTTTTTCGACAGATGTTTTACTTCTACAGTAAAACAGGATGAAACAAATGTAACATTGTGTAAATTATTAATATAGCTATTTTGGAGATATTAGTCAAAAAACCAGCTGAAATCTATGAGTACTTGTAATTACTGATAACCGCCTATTTTAATAGATCAGGCAATGAATATACTTTCATATGCATTAAAAGCGGAAATTGTCTTAGCATCTGTGAAGTATGCTTGTGTCAAGGTATTTCAGCTTCCCTACCTGTTTATTTTACAAATGTTATATATATGCTTTACAAAAAATTTAATAGATGAATTCACAAACACTAGACAGTAAATAGTCTATAGGTCAGAGTACACTGTTAAGTTACTTTATTGTAATACGTGTTTTTATGTTCAATATGCTTTTATAACTTTGAACATGACAGAAACTGCGGTTAAAAACAAACTGCAATAGTGACAAGTTGTTTAAGTTCTCCGAATGGCTTCACTTTACCATTCATGAAGTTTTTTTTAGAGGGTTCAGAGTTTTTTCCTTGTATACCAATGTTTCCATCACTCTCCATGGGCTTTAGCATCCTGTCATCAAAAACCATGTAAGGTGTCAGCATCAAGACCAGCGGCGCCCAGGTGACTGGTCAAAGATGCTACTTGTATAGAGTGTGAATGCATGGCAAGCCGGAATACTGTGCCACAGCATTTTTGCAGATGTCTTCTGTTTTCACGTTTTTGTCCCCAGAAATGATTCAGATCATCAAGTAAAATAAAATATCAAACATAATAGAATGAAAACAAAACACGGACATTGTTTCATATAGTAATGGGATAAAGCTAGCTAAACGATAATTGCACCACTTGTTAAATTTTGTTGTGACTGTGTTTTCCCGGATATTTGGGTTCTGTTTCGCAAGCCACACCCAGGCCTAGATAATGACAGATATGTAGAATCAAACTGTTATTTTATTAAAGCCTACCTGTCAGCATGAAGTTGGCTTAAAAGCCTCAAAAAGCAACATAGCATGTTGCTTTTTGAGAAATTGAAGAGGAAAGCAAAGTTATTTATCTTTCAGACTGGAAAGGGTTAGAAAGCCAGTACATGCATTTTTGCAAAATACAGCTGATGCACGCTGAGGTCTTTGAATGTCTTGGACGACATTTGACCCCACAGACTCTTATGTGCTCCTCTTGTTTTTCCCAGCCCCCTTCCTCTGACCTCTGGGCGTAACAAATGAGCCCAACTCTCAGCTGTATGTCTTTCTTCCCAAGCTGTGTCTCAACTAAATCTGAGAGATTGCAATTTGTAGTTTGTCGTCTCACACAAAATCTGTGCTGAACTTTTCAACACTCATCCGCTGGAGTTGTAACACTTATAAAAGTCGGTGAACTTCTGAGCTCGTTCTGTTGTTTGACATGTAAATTTATGCAGCTCCTGTCTCACTCCAGCACAGCTTCCCCCTCAGCGAGGCACTAAAGTTTCTTCCCCTCACTCTTTTTCCCTCACATCTTGGTCAAGGATTACTTGTTATGGACTCAAAACAGCAGACAGCTTGTGTGTGAGTTGGTGCATGCTATACCATCGGTGTATGGGGAGAATAACAGAGAAAATAGCAGGTTTTAGGATCTGATGGCATCTGTGAGAACAAGAGGGAATGGGGGTAAAGAGCTAAAAGAGAGGAGAAGAGGGTTGTGTGTGGGGGGGTGGGCGGGTGCATGTGGGTGCCTGCGAGACGGGAAACAGCGGGGCTCAGTCAGTGAGAGAGAGACACAGAAGCCTTGCATTGGTGTGTGCGAGACGGAGCACATATTAAGCCAATGTGTGGATGCTGCTTAGCTTAGCTCCTGTTAGCCTAGCATCCCCAAGCCAAAGCTGGACAGAGGACACAGGCACAGGAGGAGAAAGGATAACTAAATCTGCATCCTTTCCACCCCCCACCCCACCCCTTCCTTCTTTCCCCTCATCTACACCTGACTGGATTTCTTTTCTTCTATTTTTTTTAATCTCTTCTTCTGTCTCCTGTCGACGTGGTGTTGTTCTCCGGACCGTAGGCTGAGGGAGCAGGAGCCAATCACAACCTTTTCTGATTGAGGTATTTTGTTTTTGTGTTTGATTTGAAGACGAGGGGTGGCTGTGATTTAATACTCGTGGAGGGGGGATTGGAGGAGTGGGGGCACGAGGATGGAGGAGAGGCAGGAAGGCATATCGCCGGCAGTAATGGAGGCTGATGTGTTTGTGGTCAAACGGAAGCCGTCTGCGTCTCGTCTGTCTCAGGTTCGACCGTCTGTGCGCGTCTCGTGCGAAAGCCCTCTGGTCGCCAGTGTTGACATGATGTGTGATCGTGCTGGAAGCTGCTTTACCCGTCCCGTTTGTCCGGCTGGAGCTCCTCGGATGCTAAGCTTATCTCCTTCCTCTCCTCCATCCTCTCCCTTTCATTCTTTTACCATTTTTCTCCGTCTCCTTTTTTTCCTTCCTCCCTGTTTTTTTTTCTTCTTCAGTCTATCTAACGTCTGGATGGCCCTCGAACCCACCCTTCCTCCTCTCCATTTCTACCCTCCTGTGCCCACTCTCTCCCCGCCCCTCTAAATTGTTCATTTTAAAGCTTTTCTTTCCCATTCCCATGTAGCTGTAGGTAGCAGCACTTAGCCGGCCACGCTTGTTTTGAGCGTGGAAGAAAAAAAAAAAAAAAGACAAAGGCTGGCTGCGAGTGTACGCAGGGGGCATTTTCAGGCTGGTTTCTGGCTGATTTAGCTTCACACAGCCCTCTTGCCCCTTAAGGGTTTTTTTCCCTTTAGTCTAATCTCTCAACCATTACTCTGCTCCTCGAGCCCACTGCATCTTTCTATATTTCAATTCCTATGTAGAAAAAAAGAAAGAAAAGAAAACAGGTCTGAAGAACGGCCTGTGTGATTTTTATTAACATGTGGAACACCTCATATCTCTCTGAATCTCTGGATCTGGGGACATTCAACCTCTAATGAAAGGCATCCAGATCAGCTGCAAACACTGCCATCTTTTCCACTTATGTCAAAGTCAACACCACACAAGGAGATTTTCAAGGGGTTTTGAAGAAGAAAGCGAGATGGTGGAGGCATCTGTCGGACCGGGCTTTCCTCTCTCCAAGGCAAAACAAATACATTTAGCCAGAATGTAGTCAGAAATTTGAGTACTGGAAAATGCTGGCCTGTGGCTTTTGGTTGGATTAACCCTTTACTGGAACAGATGGCTCCATCCCCCTGCCGAGCTAGCAAACCCCAGTCAGCTTGTCAGCCCCTCTTTGCGTGCCTGTTTGTGTGTGTGTCTTTCATAAAAAAAAAAGAAAAAAGGTTTGGCAGGCTTGCTCAGGCCAACATGGTGGATGGATCTGTTTTGGTTATTGGAATATGAGGGCAGTCTGCTGTCCTTCCCCTTGAGTTTGTGTGTAAGCATGCAGGTTTTTGACAAGGATCCACGAGGACGGGCCTCAGTATCTTCTCTGGGAAAATATGGACTCGGTTGGCCGGCTTTCACGACTGCATGTTGATTGTGGAGATTTAAAGAAACGATTCAGTTTGTAGTTTGGGCACAGCTTCTGCTTTGAGACTGTGGCCAGATTTTTTAACACAAGCTGTTGCCATTCCTGGTTTTCACCCATCAGTTGTACAAAGAAAAACTATTCCTACACTTATGTATTTATTTCATTCGTTTGTACTTTAAAATGATACAGAATCGATATAAACACTAGTTTTAAATTAAAAGTAGTTGGAAGAAAAAAAAATCTTCTATAGTCTATACCTTTTCTCAAAAGACAATTTACTATACCAAAAGCAACTATGCATCAGTCAACCAGCCATATAAAAACATCTTTATACACAAAAAAGACAACTAAAAAAATGATATATAAAAAGAAGATACACATGTTGAACTTGTTCACTTTTTGTCACACTATAACCACCAATAAGCTGCCAAAAATAAAGCTACTAAGCTTTACTCAGTGTGTCTTAATGAGATTTTCTGTGATAAACCAACAGAAAGCATCAGGTAATTGTAAAGTGGAAGGCAAATGATAAATAGGTTTCAGTGGCTAAAAAACATAACTTACATTTGTAGTAATCCTCCTTTTCTATAAAGCCACTAATTACCATAATTAGTGGTATGGAGACGTCATTAAAGAAAGACCGCAGCATGATCCTGCCACCACCATAGGATGTAGGTCAATAAGCTTGATCTTTATTATCATTTCTTGCTTTACCGTTATGTGATATTTCCATCATTCTCTTAAGTTTTTAGCCTCTCAAGCACTAAAGACTTTAAGGATTGTCACATTTCATCCAAACGGCTAAATATGCTGTAGATTTGCAGAATAATGAAAGGCCCCCGGTTAAAATATGATATCTAAGAAGTTCTTTGTGAATCTGAAATTGCACTGCAGATGGTAATTTATTTTTTATTGTATTTGCCTGAAACGTGGTGGTGGTAGCATCATGCTGGGAATCTTCCTCCAACAGGGACAAGGATAGGAAGATGTATGGACTTTAAATCGGAGAAAACCTGGTAGAGAGGACCTAAATTGAGAAATTGTATCAATTATGTTCAAAGATTTCTCCAGCCAATCTGACTGAGTCTTGTCTGTTCTGTAAAAAAGGGCAAAATGTTCTGTCTTCAGGCATGCGTAGTTGGTAGAGATCTACCCAAAGCCCCTGCAGCAACAGTGAAAGATGATTTTACAGTGCATTAACTCAGGGTGGCTGAATGTAAACACACCTCAAATGATTTTAAAACCATCCTTTTCCGTCATTGTATATAACTCATCAGTGATTTATTTACAACTTTGTGCACATAAGATACCAATAAATTTTGTGCAATGTGTCAAAACCCTCAAGGGGTTGGAATACTTTTGCAAGTGTTTTCTTTAAGCAGGACAGATGCTCCAGTTATCCCAGTAAAAAAGAAGGGATTTTTTTGTGACATGTTTAAATTGTAGCAGCTCCTCCACTGTGTTGGCGCGTTCTCTTTGACTGCCAAATATGGACGGATATTGTAAACACCTTCCAGGAAAAAATGTTTTTTTTATTGTACTGTCATCCATTAAATTCGACCTGGAAAGAATACGACAAGACTTTTCAATAGTCTTATTTAGAAATAGCTCATTCCACCATTCGTTTTCATCTTCAAAGAGGATATTTTAATATATTTTAGAGAACCTACAACTCAGATAGCTCATAGCTTGCAAATAACACTCATAAATGAAAATTCACCATGGTAGAGATGCAAACATTAACTGATTCAGGAACAGGAGTTTGTGAAGTGAGTGCATCAGATGATCAGTGATTAAATGTAGTTTTTGGAGGAACACTAGATCCATTAGGTTTTAAAACCTTGGATTGGAAAAATCAGATTTGGTGAGACGAAAAGAAAAGCTGCGTTTATTAGATGGTCGCCTGTAGAGCTCTTCTTCTACTGTCCATTATGGCATTGTGCTGTGGTTTTCTGAGCGGCGACTCCTACAGCAAAGGAAGGAAGCGGCATTAAGTGTGAAAATCTAAAATGTGGAAGAGGATAAACCATAGTTCAAGTCACCTCAATGTCTTGTGTGATACTTTGGGAATTACTTTAGTCTAACAAATATTTTAGTAATCGATTTATTTTATTGCTTATTTTGATCATTAGCCTGATTTAAAAATAGCGTGCTCTGTTTTTTTTATTTATTTAATTACTTAAGTCTGTTTTTTTAATACATTATTAGAAATAAGACATATTTCCAAACAGCCTAATAATCTTTTTCTTGTAAGTTGGATAAAAGCTTAGTAGCTTTATATTTGGCAGCTTATTGGTAGTTTATAGTAAGAGAGGAATGAGTTAAGCGAATGATCACACAAAACACCGTCTTGTTACGCAAACCACTTTTATATCTGCATTTCTTTACACTTCTTTACATGTGGATCTTGGTATAAATAGCAGTTTAGTTGGTGGATCAGCCTCGGTGATTGAATCAGAAGCTCCACTGGTGGAGTTGGACAGCTGATAAAATGAAGCCTTTCAGGCCACCAACTGAGTCGGTGGTCTGAAAAGCCACAGTCATCCTCTGGTCAAAGCAGAGACCAAAACAGCTATTCTGGTCCACACACGTAGAACCCACAAAGGAAACATACTGAAGAAGCAGAAGTCACAAAGTGATGGATGAGAAACAGAGGGAGGGATTATGTGGTATTATTATCATTATCATTATTATTATTATTATTTTGGTTTTGGTTTTTATTTTGCTTAAAATAAAACAAGCCAATGTGGGAGGACAGAGGCCACATCGGGAGTTGGTCCCCTGTACTGCTGGGTCATGACTGTGAAAGTTTTAATCAAGCTATGCAGATAGTGAGTCTGTCTCTAACCTTACAATGTGAAGTAAAACAATACTCCAGTTTTTATTTTGACGTGTCAGACTTTAAACACAAATAAAGATTACTTCATTTGGTTTGTTTTTATTGCCATAATATTATATATAGAAACCACTCAAAATGTACTCGTTTAAATAGTGTCTGTGCTGGATGACCTGAATGCTCTGTAACAATAGCTGACTCTATTAATAGAACAATTATGATAATGAATTATGGGCAAACACGTTTACGGTGTCCCACTTTGAGCTGATGGATCTGAACACTTCAACAGTTTTAAAATGTAGGAATCTTTTGGGGGTTTTTTTATGTTTATTTCTTCATTTCTTAATTTCTCAATGTAGTTACTGTTGGTGTTTCCTTTCTTACTGTGTGCATGTGTTTAACCTTTCAAGGAAGCATTTTTAGTCTTGTTAATCTTTTTTGGTCATGTGGAGGTTTGCACTTCATTAGAGTGAAAAAATAGCCTCCACCGAGCAAAAAAAATCTTTAGGAAATCTGCATAATGGTCTTTGCTTTTTCAATAGATGGTTTCCTAAAAATCATTAAAACACAAAGCTTTCATACTCATCCCGGAAAGCCAAATGTTTTTGGGTATATAATTTACATCCGATTAGCATATTTTGAGTCACACAGCACGCTATGAAAGGTACACATATGGTTAAGAAAAACAGTTTCTAAAGCAAAAACCTAATGATTCGCAACATAATCAGGTTTCCTCTCAAAAATGCAAACAAATCTCGAGTAATAGGATTCCCCCCAGTTCTTTGTTTGCTGGTTGAGTGGCTGAATTAAAAAGATTATTATGACTCAGATGTCAAAATATTAGCTTTTTTTTTATGACCAAAGAGAGAGGATAGAAAGTCACAATTAAATTTCCTATTTGTTTTCTTTATTTAAATGAGTCTATAATGCAACGGCAGATTCCATTGTAACCTTTAGGGATATTTATATATTCCTCTGTAATCAGACAACTATAAATACTATGTTTGTGTGGGATGTAATGTGTAGTACTTTCAAAAGAGAAATTAATATTTTATAAATGATGGAGATGCGCTGATCAGAATTGTGTGGCCAATTTGTAAAACTTTGACTTGTTAATGATTTTGACCTATTCAGATTTCTCTTATCAACTGTAATAGAAAATCAATAATTAAGAAGATGACAGCATATAGATATATCTTCTAGTCTTACTATTATAAACAGGGACTAGTTCAAGAAGATTTGAACTATTATAAAATAAAGATAATTGTCATTATAAGAATAACCTGAAAATCAAAACAGAATCTCTAATAACAGTATCGGTAATTATGAGTTGATTATGTGGATCTAAAATTTTGTCACAATATTTTGTGGTATTCATTGTGTTTTTTGTCTTGCCTTACAACCCCTTATTCTATAAAAATAAAACATCCACTTTTAAAAGAGGATGTTTTGCTACCAAAGCAAAACATCCTCTACATTAGATGTTTTGCAGCATTACATAGTAGACTTATTCTGCTAAAACTCAGCGGCTATTTTTAAAGTATAAATGCAGCTTTCATCTATACACTCGTGAAACTAGTACCTTGGTATTTAGTGAGCTAATCCCAACCATATTAGCTTTGTGAGAGGTTGGCAGTTTGTGTTTATTGTTAATATTGCAAGATGACAAATTCTTATCGCAGCATTTTTTCCTCCAGTAAACAAACAAAAGAATATTGCCAAACTGGCCACTGTAGAACAATCAACTGTTTTAAGTTCGGCTTCAATGAAATGGGTAAATGTAACCAACATGGAACCTTTTAAGCTTAACTAAAAAGAACATGATCAAATACAACAAATAAAAATCCAGATTTCACTGTAATGGTTGGGTCAGTTTTATGCAACATCATAGCTCACACGGCTTACAGTCGCTGTTTGAATTTTACATCTTCTCCAGAAAATGCACCTAGTATTTATCTAGGAATTTAATGTATATAGAAACACTAATACCTGTAAGTGCAAAATAATGCAGTTTTAGATCAGATTCCAGATGTGAAATTGATTGGTGGAAAAGAATGAGCTAAAATTCCTTGTAGCGAGTCGGATTGGAGTTAAGGAAATGGATTGATTCATTTATAGCCACACGTTGTTCAGTCAGGTTTACGCTTATCTAATGTTTAACAAAGACCTGCTACAAAAGCTGTTCTTCTCTTGGGTTATTTATGGAGGTGCATAAAAATCCATATATGATTTCCAAACAGTCACCAAAACTTGTCGTTATATTTGGCCAAGAACAATACTGACGACAAACTTGTGCACTACGTGGTCCGCTGCTGTCATTTCATCAACTGTGAAAAGATTTCATGTGGGATTACTTGTGAGTTGTTGCCCTTTGATGATTCATACACTTTTAAAATCTTTGTTGTGAGCCTTGAATCTTGGTTGTGACTGAAATAACCAGCACCTTGCAGTTACTCATTGCAATTTTTAGACATTTTCCCTGGATCTTTATTTCATCCGAGAAGTTAATCTGGTTCACTTTCCTCTGCTGAAATCAAGCCATCTGTGAGGCTCAGGCAAGCTTAAGGAAAGCTAAACAGCACCATGAAACCGGATCTGATGGAGATGTCAAGCAAGACGGCTCTTCAGCTCTCCGCAAGAAGGAGTCAAATTGCCCAAAACGTCGACACCGGCGTCGCTCCTGTAGAAGGAATTAAATGTAGGTCACAGCTAAACTGCAAGGCCAGGCCTGAGGGATATGTTCGCTCAGGGTGCTGTGTTGCTTTGGGGAGAATGCAAGTGTAGGGAATAAACAGATTTTTCATACACGGGTATTTTTAGAAGCTGGCTTGCATCTAAGTGGAGGCATGCACCGCCTTTTTACAGTCTTCAGTGTCACAATGGCAATATGTTGGAAAAAAAAAAAAAAAAAAAAAAAAGGACCAAAGTTTAATTTCAGATTCTCGTCCTATGTTCCGTTAATCACTGAAATGTCTTAAGCACATTTTATTGTTTTGCTTATTTTTGCTATAACATCACTATATTGTCTAATGGAGTCTCGTGTCACCATGTGCTAGGATAAATATAACTAATCTTGGCCTGCCATGCCACGAGAGATCCAGACACTCCCTTAAAAATAGGCTGCTATCAATTAAATATAGATGAGCTGCTGAATGTGTCTGCCAGTTAATGTTAGCATGAAGCTTGAATAAGAGCGTTTTAAGAGGTAGGCTGTGTGTGAAGCCGTAGTAAAATAATGAGCTCTTTTTCAAGTTTTGACTGGGAGGCTTAGTGTGTGACTTCCAATGTGTTATACATTTAGAAAAAATAGCAGCCAACATATACTCTGGTCAGGTGAGAGTCAAACTGATGTGCTAGCCTTTATGCAAATTGATGTGTGACAGAAAACTATTGAGATTTTTGGCTATGATGTGGCAAGGGTTATACATACATCTGCAAGGCCCTGTATGGCAATCAAACATACAACAAAGTCCACAGACGTGTGTTGCGGTCTATGATCCAAATTCCAAACCATGAACACCACTGTTCGGTCGGAGATGATGGGAAGACGTCATGAAAAGATGCGTCGATCCGTTGTAAGCTGATGGTAAAGACTTACCATGACAACCAAGGTCACAGTAGAGATTGTGACCGATGACTCTCTTGACGTATTGATCGTGGTTTGAAAGGTGTAACTGGATGCTCTCCGTAGTTGGTAACAGATCCTGTGTGGAGGGGAAACGTGTAGATTGGTGCTTAGGTCAGAGTGACACTGAGCTGATCTTCAGAGACATGAAAAGCCCCCCAAAGCTGATATGATCTAAAATGAGATGTTTTCATTTTGTGCATCTCTTAAAGTCTTCCCATAGGTATTAAAATTTGACATGGGACTTTACACCTTCCAGGTATAGTCGGAAGCAGATAAAATCTTTTTGTTGCTGTTGTTGGTGTGTTAGCATAAAACTAAGAAAACTACAACCTTAAAAGTCAAAGCTTGGAAAAGTAATCTACTTTTCAATGACCCATCAGCTTGAGAGAGGAAATTAGTTGCTAAACATTTCTGCCCAACCTTTTTAGAGTTGCTCTGGTCTGGCCCAGCCATCAAGTAAATACATGGCATATTGGGTTTTTTGATTGATCCCGTTTTAATATTTTTTTACAACCAAAAACCTCCAATGAACACATTAAAGATTTAACTTTTTTTTTTAAAGACAGTGCCAAGTGTTTCCTTTAAGTCGAGAGCCACCAGACATGGATGATCATCTGTTTTGTTGTTCAATCCTCAGCTTGTTTGTGCAACAACCTTCTTGGTCTATGAGGATTTAGCATTCCCTTAAGAGTCCCGCTACTGTAGCACCATCTGCAAATAAATGATCAGGTTTTCCTCATGTGTGCATACATGCTGTGTTTAAACAGCAAAGGAATGAGCACACAACCTTGAGGAGCTCCAGTCCTCAGCGTGATGAAGTTGACTGTTCTTTCTAATTCATTTTGACATTTCTTTCTGGCAGCTTGTTCAGAATCCAGAGACTCTGTGGCAGTGTTTAGGGCAAGTAGAAGATGTTTCCCTTTTAGTCAGTCTGGATTGGACACGTAGAAATACTAGCAAGCAGGGTTTGTTGGTGCTTATGTTTTAGGCAGACGCAGCAGGATTGTTTTGGAAGTTAATAGAAAGGCTAGTTAATGCAGACACTAAATGTAGCAACTGTTTCATTTTAAAAGTTCTGGTTACCCAACAGCACATGTTTAACTGTATGTTGATGACGTTTGCTGGTCCTAAAAGGAGTAGAAAATGAAAAAGCACACATTGACTGTACAATCTGGTTTGAACTTAACACATTCTAGTGGTGCATTCATTGATCAGAAAAAGATTTCAAACTGGCTGCTCAAGCTGAAAATCATCCATCGTTTTCATTTTGGTTCTCCTAAAAAGTTTGTCTTGTTCACTGTTCTAGAACTTTTTCATATTTGCTTGATACACAGAAATTGTTGACACTGTCTGATCATTAGCATATCTCTTGCTCTGGTCTTGCAGCCCGGATGTGGGACATTTTGAACTCAGGAATGTTAATTTAAGAGTGGACAACTATCCTTTAGCATGTATTGTGCTTTGCAGGCTTTGAGAAATATTTAAAAATAGCTGTTGCTGTGAATAAATTTCTGAAGTATTAAGGCAATAGTGACCTGAGAATGTAAGGCAGCATATTATGCCGTTTTGTAATCCTTTAAAGGGACAGGCAGAGGATTATTATCAAATATTTACCATCTGAAAATGTTGCATGAGGTGGCTCATCTGAGCACTTGAGCAGTACTGCTGGGCAGTGATCAGCCCCCACCCATTGCCTTTCAGGCTGACGTGTTGAACTTTATTTGTTCTCCACAGCAGGAGTCAAATCTGGTCACCGTTGGAATCACGCAGCGGAGGTGGTGCGGTTTGCACTGTGTATCTGCTCTGGGAATGCAGCTGTGTTTATAAGTGTGTTTCAGTGGTGGCCATTGCTTTACAGTCAGCCCAGAATCCTCAATTTTTAAATGTGTGGCATTTAAATTCATTTGATTTTCTGAGGGAAAAATTGTAGATCATTTTTACCCCGAAGCAGTCAGTCTGTATTTCTTAGACAGACCGACTGTCTAAGTAGTAGTTGTATTTAGCGGAGTTAACCCAGCAGCAGTCCAATCTGCAGCCAAGATTTTATATTTTCAAGCACAGCGGTGTCAAACTTTGAGTGTTTAAGCACGCCGAATGAGTGTGATTTAACTGTGACAGTTTTATTAAATACCACAGAGCCTGCTTTCTGAATTCATCTCCAACTAACGCTGATAACGGGCGTTCTGCTTGATGATCATTTTTGTAGAGATGCACCGATAAAAGATATTGTGAAATTTTGCTGAAATGTATATATTTTTATAAACTTTTTCAATAAATTAAATATGTAACATTCTTTTTCTCTCCCATGAAAACACAGGAAAACCAAATAAAATCGTCCTGGTTATGGGACAGTGTAATCCATAAATAAAATCAAACTAAATAATTTACATTTCTCTTTTATTCTTCAACAAGACCAACTATAGCTCTTTTAAACACACACGCCTCAAAATGTTCAAACTCACTATTGCCTTAATTTTCAAAATAAAAGGCAACATTATCCAATTCATTGTTTTAGAGGAAAAACCTCTGATTTACTGTCTTGTGTGAGATTACTAAATCATTTAGTGTTACAGTCAGATAAGCAAAAAAAAAACAAACCAATTTTTTATCTATCTGAAATTCTGTAATTTAAAAATAAATTTTTAGATTACTCAGGATTACTGAACTAGTGTTTTTTGTTAAAAGCCATGTATATATTTCTGATGAAATCTGTAAGTTGCTCTGTAAAGTGTGTCACTTGACACAACCTTCTCACAGTAGTTTGCTGGAATATTCTTACTGAGAACTGCTATTGCTAATTCAGGTTCATAGGGCACAGTGCTTAAACACATCTTTAGCTTTGTACATACATTCTCTATGTGCCTGAGATCAGTTCTTTGTTTTATAGTCCCAAACATTAGCTTTTGTCCTTAAGCCATTGTGTATCATTTGCTGTTTATTTAGAAGTCTGATTTGTTTCCAAGCTTTAATTTCTTGGCTGACTCATTGAGATGTTGCTTCAATATTTCCACACAATAACATTTCCTCATTCTGCCATCTGTTTTGTGAAGTGCACCAGTCCCTCCTGCAGCAAAACACACAGCTGATGATCTCAGGCTTGTTGGCTTACTCTGTTAGTATCTCTTAGTATGTATTCTGTATGAAGTTTGTAAATCTTTATCTTGACTGGTAGACATCTTACTGATACTGAAAATCGCTAACTCTGAATCTTCTGCCATTAACGACGTCCTCGCTGAAGAGGTCTATTGTTATTGTTTCCTAGAGTATGTTGTGTTCACTGTTTTACCAATCACTAATGTGTGCAGTTTAACAATAAAATTCTCAGATTTTTTTTCTTTTTACTTTTGTTTTTGTAACATCCCCACGGTACACGGTAAATTTGACTGGAAAATTCTGCTTTTTCAGTAAGAATTCTTAATACGCGTAGCGTATTCTGCACGATCCATGATCCAGGCAAAACAACAATTTGGTTTGAAAGGGAGAAAAAGTGAGAAAAACTTTCACATCAATGCTGTACTGCAAAAGAAAAAAAAAATTTGATTTCCCACGGAAATTTGGCCTTAAATAGTTTTTGACAGTTGAATGTCATTCAAAAATGTAACTCGCAATTCAGTGTGTGCTTAGCTTAATGCTGGATGAATGGAGTCTGGATACAGTTATATATATATATATATAAAAACAACTTATTCAAGTCATTAATGCTGGGTAATTTAATCTTTTTTTTTTGTTCTTTCCTTCTTTGTTTCCTCATTTTTGATTTTGATGTGACTCTGAAATATGTCAAAGCTCTCTGGTACTTCATATTTCTGTAATTTTACAGAAAACATATTTGGGAAGCAGGAGTCCATGCAGAACAACATTTCTTGGCGAACAACCCAGAAACATACTTTTTTCTGTGTACAAGAATTTTTTGAAGTGATTTGCTTGTCCCTCAACAGCCCATTTCCACTGGTCAGAATGCTTCATTATTTGTTCCAATACCTGGAAATAATGCTATTTCTTCAATTCCTTGGCCTTATTTCTTATGAAGTCGGCATGAAGCGGAATGGTCACTCAACTCATCTAATCTCCAACTCTAGTCCCAGAAATCCCAACCTGTCTTTCCCTCTCACTTCATTTCACAGCCTGGTCAAAGGAGCTTTTGTGTTCAGGGTGTAGTGAATGAATTCAGCCTTTGGTGATAACTGCGTCTTAGCCGTGGGTTTCAGCCAAGGTCCTGCTTTTCGATACCCCTTTGATATACCGGTCACAGTTCCACTTCCTATTTGGTTTTCTAAGAGAAGTGTCTAAATGGAGTCGAATCAATGGCGACCATTGTTTGGAGGGATAATAAGCTGAAGACGCTTTAAGGTGGACCTTCGTTGTGCCTGGGAATGAGCAAAACGAAACCATTCATCTGATAGACTCTAAATAACGTAGCAATCAGTAGATTTTTAACGTGTTCCACGTAACGTCTCGACTCTTGCGATGGACATGCAAATGAAATTCACTTCCCTTTTGAGACAGCTTGGCGTTCGAGTTGACGCTGGTCAAGATCACTTTGCGTGAGAAAATGATGGTCTTCCCACACGGACGGCGCTGCTGTTTGTTGCACGCCGGTGTGAATGTGACGCTCTGCTGTTTGAGAGAGGATGTACACACCCATGATTTATCACCATTGTCACCGAGCGTGGCGGCGGAGGGAGCTTTCCCTCCACATCGCCACACAGCTATTTTTACCTTCTTCTTACTTGCCAGAGACTACGTGATTTGGAGATGAGATGGAAGATTGAGGAGCATGAAAAGAAGGGAGAGGCATGAAATAAATGACACAGTCTGGATGGTTTTATTCATGCTGTTTCTTATTGTAAAAAATTTGTGGAAATCTGCTCAAATTGGGCCAATATATGTTAAAAATCAATTCAAAAACTGACTGAGGATTATTTAAAAGGAAAACCTTCTTTGTCGTTGCCACACTGCTTGACTTTCAGCAGCCATTTAAGAGGCCGCGTGAATCTCACAGGCTGCGTGCCAAATCAAACACACATTCACACACGGGCTCACAATTCCCCCCAAACATACGTCAGGATCTCACTAGGTGTTACCAACGTACCTCACACTCTCTCCCCCTGTGTGAATGAGCATCGGCACACAATAGGAGCTTCTCAGTTTTATTTTCTTTGTTTGGTGTAGAGCGGCAGCTCCTTTTTTGAGGTCAATTACAGATCTGCTTCTCTTTGTTCATTGCTTTTCCTGTACCAGCAATATCAATATTCTCCATAATTTTGCATTGGCCATTATCTTATTTATAGCATGAAAATTTATATTTTTTTGTCCAATAATTTTGTTATTATGTACGCCTCGGAAAATGGAGTTGAAAATGTTGGAAAAAAAAAAAACTAGAGGTCTACAAATTTTCTTTAAGAACTAAAATATATTAAGTTATATCAGCAGTCAAAATGCTTTTTTTCTCAAGCTGTCTTACTTTGGTCATTAATTATTGATATTAAGAAATGAGGCCTACATCATGAAAACGGAAAAAAAAAAGTGTTTCAGAAACCAAGATTTAAGAAGATGACAAAATTTACATTTTGACATTCCTTTTGGATTTTCGTCTTGGGATTTGAACAGCAAGCGCGGGTAGGATAACTAAAATAGCAGTCTCCGTATGTATTCCCTAGAGAAAGTCATATTCCATGATCAATATGGCGAGTAATGAAAGTCACACATAAGCACAAGTATTACAAGGTTCCTTGCAAATATTTCTAGATTAGCAGCACAAAATCTGTGGTTTTGATTAAAAACCATTGTGAAGTCCTGAAGGGACTAATATATATATATGCAGTTTAATATGTTTTTCATGCATTGTGGCTCAACCAGCCCCTTGAGAACATTAATGATTTTGATGTGACCCAAAATGAAAATGAGTTTGACAGCCCTGTCCTAAGAGCTTCATTCTCTCTCGCTCTCTTACTGCCTGATCGAACATCATGCATGCCTTTTAGGATTTTGCAGGTTCTTAGTTGCTAATGTCAATTTTAGACCATGACAGTCTTTCCTTTATTCTTTTTAAAAATGTTTTTTCTTCGTCCTATGCGACGTCGTTCTGCTAACAACTGAGCATTAATACTCCGTTAAACTGTTTCACAGTTGTATTATTTCTGAACAAAGTCCACTAACTTCTTCCTTGTCTCTGATTTGGCGTCTAGGTACTACTCGCTCCCCACGTGAAGGAGAAGTTCCTGGTGTGGATTACAACTTCCTCTCTGTAGAGGACTTCCTAGTGTTGGAGAAGAGTGGAACCCTCCTGGAAATTGGAACGTATGAAGGTGAACTGCAGCACCACAGTTTCTTTTGCAGGACATCCTGTTGCTAACCTCTACTGTTAGGCTTGAGTTGGTTGAATTTGTAGAGTCTAAATACAACTAACCAGCTAGTGAGCCCTCTAATTTATTTAACCCATAATTTGCCACTTAATAATAGAGACCTATTAATATGATTTGCAGAAACAAACACTCGAGGGTTTTCAAGCATAGCAAGCGTGTTTTGATTATCACACTACCACCACCATGCTTGAGTGTGGGGTTTTTTTGAGGGGTTTTCTTCAGATTCTGTTAGTTTTACCAATCTGATTCAAATTTGAGTTGAAATTAGTTTGCAAAACTAAAACCCTCATACACGACTTCATAAACCCGAGTCTCATTTGCAGTTTTTCTCATCCGTGTCATTAAGAGAGAAAGGAAGCTCCTGCTACATGATTCACTGTGAAATGATGCACTTGATTATTAGTGGGTTAGGCAATATTCCAGCTTGGCTTGTGAAACTGAATTCAGCTTTCTAAGAAAAATGTGGGTTATTACTGTTAGTTCAATGGGGCGATAGTTTTTTTTCCACACAGGGCTTGATTTTTTTTTTTCCCTTTAAGGAATCATAATTTGGTTCAAGTGGAGCCTTGGTTTGCATTTGTGTCGTTTCTCACTGAGTCGCCGAGCTCTCCGGCCTCCTCCCATAGTCCAAAAACATGACTCTTAGGTTAATTGCCTTTAAGTACGAATGCGTATGTGTGTACATTATTTGTACTGTGTGTCTATGTTTAAGTGAGTTTCAGCAGAATATCGTCTTTCCGTACAAATTCCTGCTTCAAGAATAAACTTGAACACAATTTTGTTGTTGAATAACAATACCTAACCCTTCTGATTTTTTTTTTGAAGAAATTTTTGGTATCATTTTGACATCTTTCTCCTTTTTAAGTAAACCAAATTTGAATCTAAAAATATTTCTCAACAATCTTTGTATTTGAATATCCAATAGTCTTGATTTCCACACGGTCTAACACTTCTGACCCAGATGCGCACGTGCTCCTGACACTACTATACTGTGGCTTTAATCTGCAACCTCTCCATCTTGTCATCCTCCCTCCTTCTTTGTTCCGCCAGGCAACTATTATGGGACGCCCAAGCCACCTTTGCAGCCTCCCAGTGGGAAAGTGATCAGCGGCAGTAGCGGTGGTGATGCCCCACTGTCAGACGGGCTCAGCGGTAGCCTGCCGGGCTCGCAGAACTCCACTCCCCGACGAGCCAAGTCCTACAATGACATGCGAAATGCTGGAATAGGGCTTGCAGATCAGCAACTGGAGGACGACGAGGACCTCCCTGACATGAACAGCAGCTTTACAGGTAACGTACAGACGAGCAGCGGCTCTGAAGTACAAAGCTGGTTTGAAAGGACGAAGATTGTGAGGTCAATGGCAACGACAGGGAGTTTGTAGGTGTTGCTTTTCTCAGTGAGGTGAGCTCATTCATGTGGTGGAAGATGTATTCAGTTAGTTACACAAGGTATGCCAAGGTTTTGGTCTCAAACCTGCTGGATGGTTTAAAGCAGTTTAATAGGATGCCAGAGAAAGTGCAGAAGTAACCAAGTCTTTTTTTTTTATGGACCGTAGAATAACGCCTCACTGCCTCTCCCCCACTTATTGCTCAACTCTGCAGATCAGCACCATGAAAGAACTCCATCACTTGTTTCCTTCACTCACAAGAAATACCAATTTGACTATTTGGAAATGTTTCCGGTTGCAAAATTAGCACGGTGTTATGATGTAGAAACGAAACAAATTGTGTCTCATCACTTTTAAAGGGGCAGCATTATGTGATTTTCCAGGTTCGTAGTGTCGTTTTATATCACAATCAAGTAACTATTACTGTCAGTTTTCATAAAAATGCTGTATATGTCAAACATGACTTAAAATAAATTTGACTTCACAATTTAGCCACGTGAAAATGGGCCTCTGTCGCTTTAAGAAGGTCCTTCTCTTTCCGACAATTTTCCTTCAGCACATTACCACCACAACATTTCTCAATTGAGACTTGAACAATTTTACCAACATGTTTTCAGACTGTTTTTCTGTTTTTAATTACTTAAATTCAAAATGGACTTGAGTGTCCATTCAGGGTTGAATGCTTGGGTCCAGCTTCAATACCTCCATGTTGAAGAAAGCTCTAAAAATCATTTTTTCAAAAGTAAAAGTAAAATAAAGATTCCACAAATGAACAACTATGGTTTTTAAAATTCCACAAACAATATTCCTGTTCAGGTTTGACTTATGTGTTTTAGACTTGATCAAAGATTGAACAAGTAAGAGTATTGCTAGTATTAGTAGCCATTATTTGTAGAGGCATGAACACAAGTGCAGACTTGTAAATACCCACAAAAAAATAAACATTGACCCAATTGAGGACATTGATTTCTTAGCTCACCAGCACATTTATCAATAGTAAATATAGATATTGTTCTAATTTATCTAAATCAGCTCAGAAATTGTAAAATGCTGCATTTACATGTGATAACCTTTATGTGAAATGTTTTACTACTAGTAATCAGTGTAAGCAGAAGAGTCTGCATCCACCAGGTCGGAGCTTTGGGATGGTGGTCAGATGGTTTTAATACCAAGAACGCCTTGTGTTTCTGATGACACCCACAGCGTGTGCTGCCCAGAATGCTGATGCTGCTCTGCAGTGAAGCTACAGGAAAAAAAAAAAACCCAGAGGCATCTCAGTACATCCACAGCAAGAACACTGATAAAGTTATTGGTTAAAGCCAGCTGGTGTCTTTTAAAAACTTGTGTGTAGCTCAGAAGGATGCGAACTGCAACCCACGCAGAATTGGATCTGCGCATTTAAAACCTGTGTTTTATGGTTGTAATGTGACATAAAGCTCAGTATTGTTCTATTTTAGTGAGCTACGGAGTTTCCCAGGTAGACTGCTGCTAGATGATGTGAATGAACAACAACAGATGGGACTGCACATGCTGCATATCTTCATCGCATTGTGAGCGTGGCAGTAATAAGATAGCAGAGGAATATCTGAAATACAGTAACTGTTGGCTATTTTTCTAACGGTGCGTTCACACCAAGCGCGTTACGAACGTCACAAACACGCCCAGCGCTTCAAGTTTGACCCGTGTGCACTTTGAATGCAGACACTTGATGGTGCGTTCACACCAAACGTGTTCTGAGCGTCAGCCGCATCTAGTTTACATTCAAAGTCTATATGGAGGCATGTCGAGGGCGCGTCAGGTGCGTCCAAATTACTCCATCTTTTGTTTTCTTTTGCCGGACGCGTTGGACAAACTTGACGCTCCATACACTTCAAATCTCGCCACGCTAGACACTCAAAATGTGCCATGAGGGGCCCTCGATGTGCCTCCACATAGACTTTGAATGTAAACCAGACGCGCGAAACGTGATCACACCATATGTCTCCAATTGGAAATTTCTTCATTTTATTTTGGATTTAAGGGTTGCTAGACAACACAGCACATGCAAAATACAGTCAAAGTTTTGGTTTTAGTATAGGTAGTAGATCGCAAAGAACTGTAGCTCATGCTTGTGTTTGTAAGGCTTCTGTAACTGACACCTTTAACAAACAGACCTGCATGTAGTGATTGCACTGACCAACACAGCACAGCACCCGGACAACGCCTCCTGTGTAGTTTGCGATATAAGCTTGGGTTTCAATCCTACTTTTTAGGCACTCGTTGCCTTTGGGACACAGAAGAAGAATACGAGAGCTCATGGGCTAAGTGGGAGGGGGCTGGAAGTGAACCCCCTGCAGGTAGCCGGAAATAACAGAGAATGAGGGAGTGACCTGGAAAGGGACGGGGTCTGAGGAGGATTGGGCAGGAGGACATGGGAGAGACTGCTGCTTTGTGAAGAGGGAAATTAGGAAAGTGGAGAAAAGGTCGTTCTTTGGTATTTGAATGGGTTGCTGGAATACCACAGCTAATTTCTTGGTAAGTTTCAGTCTTTGTTTCTTATTTTTTATTTATTTATTTCTTGGCGGTACATGATAACGTAGAAATGTTAAATAGTGCCATCTTGCTGTGAGTTCCAGAAAGTGTGCAATTATCCACCCTCTACAATTAAGAAAGCAATTATGTCATAAAAATTGTAAGGTTTAATACATAAAACCGTCATATTGACAGCTGTGTTGCTGGTTAAAAACCTGTTGTTGGAATTATTTGTAATGCGCCCTAGGATGCTGACTCAGCACTCTTTTGTTTTTTTTTTGTTTTGTTTTTTTTTTAACAAAAGGTCAGACCAAAAGTTAGTGGTGAGCCTTTTGTGATTGTGGGAGCTGTACTGGCTGCTGGTCAAGTGTGAGTGTGAAAATGAGATAACAGGAAGCTAAGAGCTAACAATTCAGGGGCCGTGAATCTAGGTGTGAACTGCCCCCTCAGCTGCCTGACGTAAATCTCTTCAAAGCTTCAGGAAGGGCAGTCAGATTTATTGGACGCTGTAGGTTTGTGACATGTCGAGAGTATACAGATTCAGTTTTTATGTATGAAATCTGAAGTAATTTAGGATCCAATGTCTAACTAAAATTATTAGTTACTTGTATGGCTGAAATGATTAATCATGATTTATACGTTATTGAAATAATCTTCAACTAATTTAGTAATCAATTTATCATTAACTGGAGTATACAGACTTAAACAGGCCATTTGGTGGAAAATACTACATATTCAGAGCATTAATTAAGACAAAACTGTACAAAAAATATGTACATTTCGCATTTAAGATTAAACACGTTAGTCTGTAAATATGTTTTAGCCAAAACTCTTCAAGTGGTTTAGTTTTAGCTTCATCCTCTTCAGATTCACTAAAGAAATCCTATGTTATTGCATTTTTTACTTTCTTATTTAAAAAAGAGATTGGATTATTTGTTTATGTGCGACTTATAACATATTTCTAATATTGTATGCAAAGGCTTAAGTTCCTAGATGAAAAATCTGTCAAATGTGCCATTTTTTTTATCCAAATAGTCAACAGAATAATCAATAGATTGTTTACTAAAATGATTGTCGCAGTCGTAGATATTTTGTGCTGTCTATGAGTGAAATTGCACTTTGTCATGCAACTGGTGTCCTGGACTTGTCTGTTCAACAATCAGATTTTGTTGTTGTTTGTTTTTATTAAGAGCAGAATTTTACTTGTGGTACTTTTTGAAAATTTTGCATCCAACTTTTATATGAATATACCCACTCAAACTGATCTACGTGAACTTTTGTATTTGCTCTTTGATCTAACAGCTGATTTAACTTTAGAAAGGTAAAGAAATCAGACAAAAACATTATGTAGGAACTCCAGATAAAGCATGCAGTTATTTTTGCTTTAAAGGTCAAATCCTTGTTGCGACTTGTTTTACGTCACTTCGGGCTGGAAGTGGCCTCGGCCCTCTTCAAAAGTTCACGTAATCATGTCTGCAAAAGCTCTCTCTAGCTGATCATTTTTGATTGGCCGGGTTTTCATGAGTTTAATGGTTGCTTTTTTTTTTCTAGAAGGTGCTGCTGGTTTGACGAGTGTGAGACTGAGCTGCATTTGTCTCCGTTTCCCACAGGAGAATCCAGTGAATTGGACGAAATTCCTCACTTGGCGCGCCCCTACGTCCCTCGCCACAGCGACCCGTCCTACGCTGGGACAACCCCCTCACCATCGGCCACCACGGAGAGCACACAGCAGACAAACCTTCACCTGAGCCATCCTCCCCCGGAGGACCCGCTGGGACCTCTGCCTGACAACTGGGAGATGGCCTACACCGAGACCGGAGAGGTCTACTTTATAGAGTAAGAAACAAAGACCTCTAAGTCATTTGAAATATGCTGTTGAGTGTGTCTATCTGGCTCAGTGAAATGGTTGACTCTTGCATTGCTTAAATATTTATATATTCAGCTCTTTGTTTTTGTAAAAGATGTTGTTTAATGCATCACTGTCCACGTCTGAGCTGATTTTAAAGAAATGCAAAAACAGAGTATGACAATAAAATGCTCGGCACATTCTCTTCCAAAATGGTAACACAAAAGTATTCATACCCCTTGAATGTTTTTTTTAAATGTTTTGACATGTTAAAACCACAAACCTCAATATATTTTACTGAACATATGGTGGACAAAGAAGAGTAGAGCACAATGTTTAAGAGGAAGAATGAATCAAAACATTCTTCCACTTTTTAAAAGGCTGAACATGTGGCACGTAATTTGTATTTATTCCTGCTGAGTCAATACTTGTGTCATCTTACCTCTTTCTGCCCAATCTTCTTTGCAAAATGGCCTAAGATCTCTCAGATCTGAGTAAAAGCGTCTGTGAATAGAAAGGTTCTTGCCAAAGAACCTTTGGCAAAAACCTAATTTACATCCGGGATTTGACTGTGCCACTCTCGCACTTTTTGATCCAAATATGTCATAGTAGCTCAGGCTACATTTTTAGGGTTATTCTCCTGCTGGAAGGTGAATCTAAGAAGATGAATCTAGTCTTTGGGACAAGTCAGTACCCAGTATGAATACTTTTGGAAAGCACTGCATAATGTAGACTTGCATTGCTTTGCCCAGCTGCACGTCTTATGTGAATCTAAATCCTAATCAGACAATGATAATTGATAATCATATAACTTGTCATTGGCGTGTCAATAAACTCTTTTTATTATGTTTTGTTCAGCCACAACACAAAGACCACCTCTTGGCTAGACCCTCGGTGCCTGGACAAACCTCAGAAACCCCTGGAAGAATGTGAAGATGATGGTATGTGATCTATGGAAATATTCTTAATTTTTCACTACGATTTCCTAGTTCAGTGCCAGATTCATTGTAAGAAACAACTTAAAGAGAAAAGTAAAGACACATTTCACATCATGGTTCATTTCTATGTCATAGATGTATAATCCAGATAGGCTGTTTCCACAGTAACCTTTAGGTGTCAGTGTTGGGCAACAGAAATGAATAGTGCTACTCTGTTTGCTTTTTCTTCAGCTTTCTCAGGAAAACAAGCGTTGGTACTTAAGATAACCCATGCTTCAGGAGTTGTAGTTCTCTGAAATCCATTTAGCATGTTTTCATAAGAAATAAAATGTACAGTTTTCAGTCACATGAACAAGATAAATTTTTAGTCACAGCCTTTTATGTCAATATTGCCTCAGACAACACATAGATCCGGTCACATGGCGGAAACCCAGCGTGTTGTATTTTGTAAACAATGGTCATCACATGACGTTGATGGACTGGCTTTGTTTACCTCTTGCCACCAAGTGGCCAGACGTTGCTACTGCATCCACCTAACACCAAACGTCTTTTCCCTTCTCCCTCTCTCTCATCCCCTTTCTGTCTCTTCAACAATCCATCGTTCTGAGTAGAAGGGGTCCATACAGAAGAGCTGGATGATCTAGGTAAGAAGTAACACCTCACCTCTTGTTTTACAAAGTTGTAGTTTATTACGAGGGTAACCTTGAGTTAGAATTTTTTTTTGGTTTTGAAGATTAAATTATTATTTTTTTCACCAATGCACTTCTTGGGTTTCCATAGGTCAAAGTAATGTCATCTTGCTTGAGAATCGTTTTTGCAGCTTTTATTTATTTAGATTTTGAATTCAGGTCAACTCTACAACGGAAGAGTCAGACTAAGAGGTTTTTTAAAAGCAAAAATAAAGTTATGATATTAAAAGTAATATGAGAATAAAGTCTTAATATAACCAAAATGAAGTCTTAATATTTGGAGAGTGAAGTAGCAATTTTATGAGACCTCCAACACAAAAAATAACAACGTGATTATTAATTTTTTAGACGTTATGGTAAAATTGCGTCTTTGTTCTGCTAATACTTTGTCAAAATTCTTGTAACTAAACAAAATTAAATTCCTGTATTCTTGTACATCTTACAGAAGGAATGACTGAAGTTAAAGTCACTTTTGGGAAATATTTTCTGTCATTTGTAAAGAAAATGATTAAAATCGGAAATTTATCTAGCGTAGCCCCTCGTATGTGGCTCTGATGTTCAGCAAACAGTCTGTATTTTACACAGTTCTCAACCTGCAGACAGACGGACACAAAACACTCCCACCTTAGCAGTCCATCGCTTCCTACAAACTGCAGATCCAGAATAGATTCTTCTAATGTCTTTTTTTTTTTTTAATGGCTCTCTGCATGAGCCAAATGGCAGCAACAGGACCATCAGCTTTCTAAAAATAAAACAAAACAAATCTAAATCCCAATCGTGACAGTCAGTCCACTTGTTTAGAAAAAAATTCTTCCCGAATTAGATAGCACTGTTATTAACTAGTTATGACTGACACATTTTCCCTGTCTGATTAATGGCTACCTTGTTTAAAACATTAGCACCAGCTTTTCTACCATGTGGTAATTTAATTTCATTAATATGTGACATGTGGGATGCGATTAATTGTTATGGAACCTTGGAGAACATATCGTGCCCCCTGCTAATGCAGTTTTCAATCTTAGAAAGTTGATTTTTTTTTTTTCTTCTTTTTTTAACCTCCCTTACAATCCTGTTTACCATATGCCATTTCTGGATAAACTTTGCTCATTCTTCTGCCTTGTTCATCAGAGTTGTAGTTGTTTTATATGGTTTAATTCTTGATTAATGAACGTTTCAGTGAGGAGATATTTCCTGACTTGGAAAGATAAACTCATGCTTGAGTTGTATGTTTTTCCTCTTTGATTTAAACCGATTGGAAATACAAAGTCATGGATAGAGCTTTGAATGTTCTTAAAAATAGTCTTCAGTCCTCTAAATTTAAAGGAAAAGATTAATTAATAAAAACCTTTAAAGGGATTGTTTGTAGTTCTTATTTTACTCTTTCGGCATTTCCCACAGCATATCTTAGTCCTGTCCTCTGGATCCTTAACCTTTTGGTCGTTTTAGTTGTTAGACCTTTTAAAAATGGCATCTTAACATGTTTTTATTTCTTGGTTAAATGAATGTTCCTAAATGAAAAGGTTGATTTTCTAAATCTCTTGTTCCTGCGATAAAAAATATGTTTTTGTGCCACGTTTTTCACCAGGGCTCCTTATAAAAGCAGTGTAAGTGTGAATAGTTTTACTGATATAAAATGAGAAACACAGTTTTCTTGAAACATGAATCAGATTATCAACAGTTTTTAGAATGGCTTTGTGCAGAAATAATAAACCCAGAAACTGCAAAGCTGGTATGAATGCAATCAAACACAGCTAAAAAGAAAAAAAAAACAAACTCCTTTTTGTTTTTTTTCTTTGAAATCGCGGCACACACATGCATAATACACCCACAAGGACCGAGTTCTTCTCCGTGCCGCATTCCTCACTCAAGAGGCCTCAATCAACGTAGCGTATCAGGAGAATGAGATGCAAACAGTTGGAGATGTAATTCACCGAGCTCGGTTCCCCCTCGCTTCAGAAAGCAGGATGTGGGAAGAGGGACAGAGGGTGAGAGGAAAAACACAGCCTAATGAGTGACACGTTTTTTTTCTCTCTCTCTGCCTCTCTCTCATTTGTGTTTCCACACACGCAGATGTATCCTATCCCTGTCAGAAGCTAGTAGCACCAGGCATCGTCTACTCTGCAGTCTCACACATCGACACCACAAACACACACACACACATATGCATAGCCATACACAGGTGCAGCTTCTGGAGCAAAACTAGTGCAGTGTGAAATCAAGTGGGTGATTAGAATTTAGCGCGAGGTGAGGCGGGACCTCAATCCATTTAATGTTCCAGTTCAAAACATTTGAATAAAATAACTCACAGCCACTTGGTTTTCGCACTTGCAGCAGCAGCAACTTTCTCTCTCGGTAACCTTGTATTCCTTGAGCTTGCTGCATCAGCTGCATGTGGAGAACGGTGAATAATGAGCTAATGTTTATGCATGCTAAATTACCAACTCTAATTGCTGATTGTACAATTAGGATACAAATGCTGTCTTGTGTGTCATCCTCAGACATTTCAAACACCAATATATTATTTTTATAGTTTCGCAATTGTAGCAACACTATAGAAACTTTCTCACATTTTACAAACAGATTTCTATATATTTTAAGATTGCATATGAATAGCACAAAGCAGTGCATGAGAGGATGGAAAATTAAACGTTTTTGTCAAAATTCCTCCGGCCCCCTTTGCCCTTGATGACGCTAAATAAAACCCAGCTAAGCTGATGAATTATTGTTAACTTGAGGGAAGAATAGTAGTTTTTAAGCTTTTTCACAAATCAAAGTGTGAAAGGTGTGGCATGCAACTTAAACTAAGATGTATAAATGAGAAAATTGAAAGAGCTAAATCCAGGAGGAAACCTGTTAGATGCTACCTAAGATTTGAGACTGCGTTGGAGACATGCCTTTCAGCAAAACAATGATCCTAAAACATACAGAAAGACCTAAAATATAATAATTTAGATCAAACGACAGAATGGCCCAGTCAAAGTCAAAGCCTATTTCCAAATTAGAATCTACAGTAAGACTTGAAATTTGATGCTCATAGCAGCAACCAATTGGGCTGGACTTAAGGTATTTTAGAAGCATAGGTAAATATTTCAGTCTCTATGGCTACATTCTCACAGCAGTCTGAACGGCCCTGTCTCAATCTTTCCACCCCACCCCAAACAAATTACATCTGTGCCACTTCCATTCGTGGTGCTAATTTGGATAGGTATTTGATCGTTTTAAAACCCTTTTATTTTATCAGATATTCACATTATTGAGGTGAGACTACACATCGAAACAAACTTCTCTACAAAAGTTACAGTCAATACTCCACACAAACCCGTTAGTTGAGCTTTCGTTTTACTAGCTTCTTTCATTTTATGATCTTGTGACGATACTGTTGGTTCCCGTTATAATTGATGGCCTTCATCATCACTTCAGTAAACAGTGCGCTACTGTGTGACCTCGTCGTTCTTCTTCAGCGCATGTAGGGCGCCTTAGCGTCATATGCCATTCACACAGAAGTCTGATTGTGGTTGCTTTTAATCAGTAGTACGAATGACTAATCAAAAGAGAAAAAGTATTTCAGCAAAAAATGTGACTTAAACACTAAGACCTACTGTGTGAACATAACCTAAGTGTGCAACTCTAGTTGAAAAAACTCCATAAGACCTAAAGCTGTAAAAGCAGCGAGAGTTTGTGCTTGCGGCATGTTGAAATGTGAAAGTTCAAGGGATATAAATTCGTTAGCAGGACACTATAATTCTTCTGTAAAATGGCCTCACTCCCGGCTGCAGGAGAGGGCCTCCAAATTGAACAGCCGCACAGTGGTTCCGAATTAGATGGTTGTTTGTAATTAATGCCCACTTGCAAACAGGAGCAAGTGTCAGGAGCAAGTTATTGAACAATCTGTTTTTGGAGCCATTTAGAAGCGTCTGAAATTAGCTTTTGTGGGTCGATGGCTGACAATGATGAGTCCAGCTGTGATCAGGCTGTAAGAGATAAATATTGTACTTATCGCCAAGAGACTGAATTCATGCCGGACAATGACATGCCACAGAGGCAATCCCATTCATGTTTATATTAGGCTAAAAGTTCATGCTGCTGTTCTAAAGCAGAATCTCCAGCATCTGAAGTGCTTTCAGATGCTGGAGATTCTGTTTCCAACCTGGAGGAGATGGATTGTTTGGTCCCGCTTCCAGTTTGGTGTGTTTAAATTCAGGAGAACATGACAAACTAGAAAGAGGTAAAGATGAAGTCAGAAGCGTGTTATCGTCACACCGTCCTACAGCTACAGAGAGGAAGGAGACATCAGATAAAATGCGTGGAATTTAGCTGAGAAGCTAAATTCCATGAGATGACAGCTTTAATAAGATTCCTATAGGTCGCAGTACTTTTCTGTTCAAACCGAGGACAGCTTTACATGAAGGCACTGTTTGAATTAGAGGTATGTGCTTCTATAAAATACCTCATTTATTAAGCACTCAGTCACACGTAACATCAAACTCAAATCTTTTCAACTCAGCCTTTTTTTCTCCGTTTTTGTACACCGGTTGCAAATCCTGGATTATTCCATCCGCTTCCACTCCTTTTTTGTGTCTTTGCCTGCTTCCTGCTTTCTTGCTTTTTGTTTTACCCTTTCCTGCTTCCCGTCCTCTTTTGGCTCTGCCGCTCTTCGACCCGTCTTGCTGTTTTTCTTTTTTCTTTTTCTCCTCATCTCCGTTCCGTCACTAAGCGTTTCATACATCTCTGCCCATGGGGTCCAGCTGTGCTCTTATCTGATGTGTGGAAATGTCAGCAGTGAGAGGTGACAGAGGTGAGGAGCAGAAGGACGACCTGTGAAGCTGTCTAGTCGCTCCGATCCTGCCGAGACTCTGACGGATTTAAAATTATAGGCGCGTCACAATATGCGAGAATAACATTGGAAAGGACATTTATTTCAGCTGTCCATATGTAAAAAGCCAAGTTTATTTGTGTCGCACATTTTAGCAGCAACTCAGTTCAAAGTGCTTTACATGATAAAAAGACAATACAGTAACTGATTGCGAAACAATTAATAAACATTTCATTTTGTCAAATGCCATCATCAGAATGACCATGCAAATATATAAAATATATGAATGAAATGAAATCTGTATTTTCAGCATGTAAAGTATCAGAAAAAAAAATTAATAATTAAGAATAAAACAAAAAAATAATCAAACACAAAATAAAATATAAAACTTGCAGTGAGAAAAGGGACTAAGAAGACAAAGTTTGGTGAATCCTGCTCCTAGTTGCTTCATCCAAACATGTCCAACATCATACATATTTACACATCTAATTTTTACTCCGTCACGATTTCTACTTTTTCAGAGATTATGTCTGTACAATTAATTTATTATGCGGTCATGCTTACTGTCTACAATCTCCTACAAGATAGCCATACATCTACATTCATCTTTAGCATTGTTATCAGTCAATTATCCGGTTATTATAAATCGAAGGCAACTCTAAGCTGGTTGGGTTCTTAACCTTGATTTTAAGTAACTTTGTGTTTGAGCATCTCTTTCTGGAAGTTTATTTCGAACTTCAGCTTAAAGGTTTAGTTTAGTTTGTTTATTAAAGCAATTAAAAATTGCCTGAAATTTTGGGTTTTCATTATCTAAAATATTGAAATATTTTAAAGATATTAATATCAATATAAATTTCCCTTGATGAAAAGCATTACTGATGAAAACAAAGGTTTCTGATTTTGGCTAATTTGTTGAGCTGTCACCATAGAATTGGATTGAAATGACCCCAAGGTTCCTGACGGTAGCACTGGATGCTCTGGTTTTGAGACATGGGCTTATCAGGAAAATCAGGGTTTATAGACGAATAAGTCAGTACTTGTTTAATGATGATGTTGTCCAACAGTGATGATTGAATCCAAACCTTCCTGCAACTTTATGTTGTTCTCATCTGCCTGGTCCTCTTTGTGTTTTGCCGTTACAGAACTTCCTCATGGATGGGAGAAAATCGATGATCCAGTCTACGGGGTCTACTATGTTGAGTGAGTCACACACAGTATGAAGTTTGCAGATAGACATTTATGAAAAGAAATCAATTGAAGGCCTCGTCTAGCAAATGTGTCTTCTTGGGCATAAAAGACGAGTGTTTGCATTTTTAGTCCAACAAGCGAAACGCTTGACCTCACTGTAAATCTGAGCCTACGGTTTTGTTTTCTGTCAATGTCAAGCAAATTGTGCCTCGGCTTTTTTGCGCTGTTTGAATGTATGACATTTTTGTTTGTGCCAATACCATTTGGGAAAGTGTGCGTGTGGGTGGGTGCGTGTGTGTGTGCGTGTGTGCACCTCATTCATTTTAGACGGCGCGGAGCCGCCGGTCCTCTGCATTAATACAAATATGCTCAGTGCGCATTTGATGTTGTTCAAAGCAGAACCTGGGGCTCGGGGATGTGGCATATTTTTTTTTTTTTTTTTTTTTTTTTTTTGTCCTGCTTTGTTGATGCAATATATTTTCTCATATACATTATTCACAATTGCTCTCATTTGCCTCATAATAAAGTGCTTTCGGCTGCTGGGCTCCTCCCAGGCATGCTAGATGATGTGAAAGATGTTCTGTGAATTAAACCTTCAGAAAAGGCTTCAACCTGGACTGTTTTTCTAGTAAATATATTTCCAGTGGAGCTATTGACACAAAACTCTCACCAGATGTCAGTAACAGCTCAAATAATTCACAAATGATGATGATGTATATAAACATGTCCATTAATTAAGATGAGCAAAGTGGAATTAGAAAATGAACAAACCTAATGAATGGATGGGAGATGACAGCTTGACTAAGATTCCTGTTGGGTAAAAACAGTCACATTAATTGGCCAGGTGTAATTTTGATCCATTTTTCCACAGCATTTTCAAATGTTAAATGAAACTTCTTCCACACACTGTTTTCAAATGATGTCAAGCTGTGAGATTAACTTAGTCATTCACTTGGCTTTCTGTTTTCTTTTTCTTGTTACGGTTTGTTTGGGATCATTGTCTTTCTGAAGAAAAAACGCTGTTCGTTTATCGTGAGATTCTTGTCAAGAATGTCCCTATGAATTTCCCCATTTGTTCTCTCTTTAATTTTATGACGTCTGCTGGTACCATTTGCTGTAAAACAATCCCACTTCCAAAGTTCACTGTTTGTTTGGGTTAAAAAAAAAGAACATTTAAAGAGCCCATTTTTGAATGTATCTGCGCATTGTATAAGCCAGTATTTCTTAGACCTGTCTAAATGTTCTGCAATGATCTTTTTCTTAAAGTGTTGAGTATTGTACGTTGAGTTCAATACTCAAAACGTACCTATCTGCAAATCCTGGCTCTTTATAAATCTCTTTGCGGCTGCTCTTTGGCTCTTGTCCAAGTCTTCTGATTATTCTTTTGACTTCCCTGTCAGAAATCTTTCAGAGAGCACCTGGTTGTGGCTGGTTTATGGTGAAATAATGCGCTTTCCATTCCTGGAAAATGCATTATTTAGCAACATTTACAAGTTCAGAAACACCTTTGCGACAGTAAGTTACCTGTAATGGGAAGCCACCTGATCTTAATTTGCAGTAATAGGGAGCAGAATTGCTTTCTGAACACCGACAGATTTCAGATAACTTCATGGCTTTCTCTGCTTTTTACATCTCCTTTTTTCTTCATGTGTTCAGCACTTACCCGTAAACTAACTTTAGTTGTTACCAGGCCTTCATAACATCAAGAGAACATGCAATTGCAATACAGTCGCAGAATATTAAGATCCCGACATCAATTGCAATCAAACCACATTTTCTTCACAATGTCCCGCTACTTTTCTTAGCCTTAGCATCTTATAAAGGTATTTATCAAGTATGACCATCGAGAGGAGTTGGATTTTAATCAACAGGCAAAATATTTTATTGGCAAACAGAATTTGAATGTGTGGTACTTGAAAGACAACATCCTGCCTAAATATTATTTCTAAGCTATGATGTTGAACGTATTGATTTTATTATTCCAGTTTGCTATGTTGTGCAACATTAGTAGTTACCAACATCTGGTGGAAATTTTGTCAACTTTACCATTAGAAAAATATTTACTGGGAAAAATTTATTTGATTTAAGAACAACTTTCACTGCCAGACATGTAGAGTTTTGTTGGTGTAACTTGGTTATAGACATTTAAATAGAGGACTCTTACAGGTGCATGTCTAATGTGCTTTGATTTATTAATCAGAATCTTATTACCTTGTCTCCCCCCTCATGCCTTCCTTCTTTGGTCCTACCTGATTCTATTCTGTATCCTCCTGCTGTTCTCTGCACACCTGCCAAATTTTCCCGTTTGTTTGTTTGTTGTTGTTGTTGTTGTTGTTTTTTCCCCCTCCCCCTTAAATCCATTCCTCCTGCATTCCTCGTTTCTCCCCGTCCCCTTGATCCACAGTCATATCAACAGAAAGACCCAGTACGAAAACCCGCTGCTGGAGGCTAAGAGGCGCAGGCAGCTGGAACAGCAGCCCGCCCAGCAGCCTCAGCCCCAAAGCCAGCAGCCACCTGAAGGTGAGCGCTACATCCGAGGTTCGTTCACAAGCCCCCGCCAAGGGGCGTCATTTTCTTTCTTTTATATTCATGTTTATGCCTGCGTTGCCTGTGTTTGAGTGTTCGTACCAGCTTACTGCTATTTTACTATGTGACGCTGCCTGCTACTGCCGTATGATTTGCTAAGTGCTGTTCCATAAAGGCATAACTATTATTTGCGGCTGCGCGGCGCAGCCTTTTATTTACGTTCATTGTGGATTTCTTTGTTGCGTTTCTCTTGTTTTGTTGCGTTAACTTGATGCTTTTCTCGTAGGGCGAAACACAAGTAAGTTTGACTTCTGCTTGAAATAACAAGCCTCACATGAAATTTGAATGCAGCTCTTTTGGTGGAAGACTCTTATCAAATGAAGCTACCGAACTTGACCAGAGTGGAGGCTGCTTCTGCATTCTGAGTCCACGTTTATGCACGCATAGGAAACCCCACCGAGGAATTGATTTTAAATGCAGGTCAGCCCACAAGGGAGTTCACTTATCACACCCCACTGTGCGCTCTAGCAGAAAACATTAGATTCACCTCAATTGCCTGCTGACTTTTACTCTACATCAGAAAGAACAGCTTTAAAAAAAACTCCCTTCATGCAGAGTTTTACTCATTTTGCACCCCTTTGCGGTATTGATTATATCTCTCCACCGAGAATACACATCAAGGTTTCAATCTGATCTTTCCAATGCTGAAATAACAAGGCAATAAATCACATGCAGCTGCTAAAATGAATTCAACAGGAAGCCTGTAGGACCCGCTCAAACTGCTACTGGTCAATTTGGCTTTTTTCCAGTTGGAACTTAATTTCTCCCTACTTTCCTTTCCTGTAAATAAACTGTTTCCTGCCCATGTCGCATCGATTTATTTATTTTTTTTGTTTTTTTCTTGGTAGTTGAGTATTTTTTTTGTTTTGTTTAATAGTCGTAGAAATGCTTAAATCTCGCGTATTCAAAAGTACATTATTTTCTAAGCACTTTATGGAGCCAATATACCTCCAAGCAACCTCATGCTGTTGAGGGTTATTTACTGAAGTCATAAAACCACATTGCCTTGTTGGAAACTATGTGTGCAACCTAGAAAATTACTTTAAATTGTCGTTTGTCGATGGAGGATGTAAAACATCTACCTGGTGGGCATGAATTTACTCATTCATTTCACGAATGAAATATCGTCTGTTTTATCAAGAAGTCAGGTGCAAAACCAGCAAAAGAGCAAAGGTAAGACCTGGCAAAAGGGTGCAATGACCAGCACCCAGTCGAGCTTTTTAACTCCTATGTCTCGTTTTCTCACTCAGCTTCGTAAGAGTCAGATCTTGTCCTGGAGCCGTACAAGCAGGATCGCTGTCCTCCTAGTTGTTCCCCCATCTAGAGAATATGTGATGTTTTTTGTTGTTGCAGAGTGGATTGAGGACTCTGCATTGGCAGGCGCTCCCCTGGCCACTTATGCCGCCAACCACGAGACATACAGGGACCCTCAGACGGGTCCACCCGTACCCAACGCCATGGGACAAAAACGTAAGTTCTTTTCCGTAGAAATAAAAAGGTGCACTCTTTATCTTCTTCCATTCTCTTACCTTGAGTAACCTATTATGTGCTAAATAAGATTTAGCTCCTAGTGTCATTTCTTTCTGCCATTGCCTGAGGCTGTGTTTTAGATTTCACAATGAAAAACCAGCCATGAATTGAAACTCTGAAGCAATTTCATTTATTCTTAATCAATACCGGAGGGGGGGGGGGGGAGCTGGGACTTTATCGCATTCAAAATGTCCAACGGGGTACATTTTGTACGAGTGAGCACTCGAAACGGTGTCAAGATTCTGAGGAGACGTCCTTAATATAACCGTGCTCTGTACGGTTTTGTAATGTTCCATGTTCAAATCAAATAATGGCCTGATTTCACCCATCGTTTAGCGACGCACACACCTCCAGCTGCAGCGGGTTTCCTTCTCATCGTTGCCAGCTCCTTTCATGCCAGCCTCCCACTAGCAGCCTGTCTAATTAGCCCAGTCATGGCTTAGAATTAACTGCCTCGCACTGGAGCTCCCCTTTTACTCTCCGTAGCCTCTCCGTCGGGTGTCTCTCTCTTTTGTTGATCTTTGTTTTATAGCTCCCTGTCTTGCTGGGTTTTTCTTCCTACCTTCCCTCGGTTTCTCTTGTGTTTCAGTCCATATTCGCGTCTCGCTCTGAGCCCACTCGTTTCTGTCTCCTTGTCCAAGACCGTCGTAACCCTATGTTATTCTGCCAGACAAAGAAATCATTTAAAATCTCTTTATCTGACACACTGAGTTCATGTTTTTTCCCTGATTCTTGGTCCATTCCCTCATGTGCTGCGAATATATCAGCTGACAGTTTGGCTGTCGCTCTCCTTTTATAATAAATAATGTTGTATAGTACTCCTGCGCACAAACATGCATTCACCACAAAATGTCACAAACAGAAGGACACAGCTGACTCAAAGGTTAATGTATTTTTCATTGTATGCATGAACTATGGTCCTGCCGAAACATAGTGTTGTACTGCTGATTACTTAACACAGGTCTCTCTAATGTTCCCTCTCCCCATCGACGTCGTGCCTTCTTTTGGCTGAAATTCATTTGTCAGAAGCAGATGAAGTAACATGTTGGATGTAATCTTTCATCACATGGAGCTTAAATGTTGTTTTGTAGTAAAAGATTAGGCTTTATTCACAAGGTCTCATTCAATTCAGTTCAGAAATACTTTATACTGAAATTAAATGCTTTCACTCATGTCATCCAAGTGTCCTCAAACAGTCATTTTGGATGGTGATGCTATAGGCAGTACAGATCTCCAGTAGCAGTCAGTCTTGCAGTGAATCTGAGGAGGCCTCTGACTGAAGATTGTTGCTGTAAGACAGTCTCATGACTTTCATGACATGCTAACAGCTCAATTTCCAGGCAGCAGAGACGATATTCCACAGTGGCATGTTCTGATGTCCCAAGCACAGCTAATCCACCTCATTTGCCTTTGCCGCTTCTCTTCAAGCCTCTACCCCAGGTTAAAAACCAGAAGATGTTGGAGGCCAGTATGTCACTCTTGTGCTTTAAGATCAATGGGAGAGATGACTTGAACTTCCTTCTTCTCTCCCTGCTCTTTGCTCCTGCTCTGTATTCATGAAGCCTCTTTTTCACCTCCTCTGGAATTTGGGGTCATCGCTGTAAACGCCAAGCATACCACAGTTTCACAGTGTTTACACAAACTTAAAAAACAAAAAACAAACGTATAACACGGTCGAGTGTCTTTTAGTAGAAATAGACTTGTTATAAATTGAGCAAAAATATAGAAGCAAAACTGTCAAATTTTAGTGGTAGTTCTGTTCTAAACATGTTTATTTTGTAAAATGTTTTGCTCTTTTTGGATTTCTGCTTTTTATAGAGTAGCACAGGGAGTCTATCGCGTCTGTTTGGACTGGCTAACAGTTGTACTCAGCAGCTTGAAAACCCTGACCCCCACAGCTTTCCAATTTGAGATTTAAAACACACTGTCCGTGCTTGCATGACTAGAACAGCTTCAGAGATTTTCCGCAATCCATGACTGGGACTTTGCAAACATGTGGAAGAAGGTGCTCTGTTCAGATAAGACCAAAACCTGACATTTTTTTCCCGTTTGGATCTACAAGTTAAACCGTGTATGTGGCGTAAAAATGTAAACACAACATACTCGCAATGAAACAAAGAAGTGGCAGTATCACACCATGGCAGTATCACACTATTCAGCAGGGAGAGGGAAGCTGGTCAGAGGTGAGGAGGATACTTTGAGCTACGCATCTCCTAGCAGGATACATGAAGGAGCCTGACTGGCAGTGCTCAGCAAAAGATGGAGGGAATGTGCTACTGTATGCTTAATACTGCTGATACTTTACCTGCCACCTCATTAAAAGGACCTAAAACTGCAGGATTAATATAGAGGAACATTTTAGCGTCTGTCGGCACAATGCACCAATTCAAGGATTATTTTCTTTAATTCTTCACAATAAGAGTCTTCGACTTATTTTGCCAGATAAGGTCTTCTTCTGGATGGCACCGTTACACCGCAGATTTATTTTGGCATCATATTACCAGAACTCATGTCAGGAGTTGTCCTGACTATTTGTTATTTGGATCAGGCCTACTTTAAAAGAGCATTCACATCAGACTAAGCAGAAAAACAGCTTGGATTCGTGCCATTATCCACACCTCTATAAAGCTTTGCCAAAAGAGCGCGCTGACTGTAGGCATACGGCTTATGGGAGAAGCTTTGGCACAGCTTAATCAAAAAGGATATACTTAAAACCTTTTGTTTGCAGGGAGGCCAACGTTAAGTGTCATTCTGTTTGGGCAATGCTAGCAGATGTAGACCACGTTTTAAGACTCTAGCAGCTCTCTTTAGGATCCTCACCAAATCCTGTTAGGCCTAATTGAATTTGTGTGTTTTCACATAAGAGTAATTAAAGCAGAATTATCTTTGTGTTCAGGTGGGAAGCCTTTCTTTACTAGGAACCGTTCAGAACTGAACGGGACCTTCATCAATACCAAACTGAAGAAGAGCCGTCGAGGGTTTGGGTTCACCGTTGTTGGAGGGGACGAGCCGGATGAGTTCTTGCAGATAAAGAGTTTGGTTCTGGATGGACCTGCAGCCCTTGATGGGAAGATGGAGACAGGTTGGTGCCGTTGCGTTTATTATTTGCGAAGAGGGAGTACTGGTTCAGTTCAGTCACTACACGCCCTCTTTCTTTCCACCTCGAAGGGGATGTGATTGTGAGCGTAAATGACACCTGCGTGTTGGGCTACACGCATGCCCAAGTTGTGAAGATCTTTCAGTCCATCCCAATCGGCTCCATGGTCAACTTGGAGCTGTGTCGCGGCTACCCACTGCCTTTCGACCCCGACGACCCAAACACCAGCTTGGTAACCTCGGTGGCCATCCTCGATAACAAAGATCCCATCATCGTCAACGGCCAGGAGGTCACAAGCAGCTACGACTCTCCATCCAGCCAAGGAAGTCAGAGCACCAATGGCCCAACCAACAGCGGACCGCCTCTCAATGGCTTCCCCCGACCTCACAGCCCCTCCACCGAGATAGCCTCCGATACCTCCTCCCAGCTCGGCTACTCTAGCGACGTGGTAACCCTGGCTTCGTCCATCGCAACGCAACCAGAACTCATCACTGTACACATGGAGAAAGGAGACAAGGGTTTTGGCTTCACTATCGCGGACAGCCTTGGCGGTGGAGGGCAGAGGGTGAAGCAGATCGTGGACTACCCTCGCTGCCGTGGCCTTAGGGAGGGGGACATCATTGTTGAGGTGAACAAGAGGAATGTGCAGAGCATGTCTCACAACCAGGTCGTGGACATGCTCAGCAAGTTACCGAAAGGCAGCGAGGTCACCATGCTGGTGCAGAGAGGTGAGCAAATGCCTGATCTTTATTTTTCTTACACATATACATTTGGTCTGTGGATAAGCTTCCGGGCCTGCATTTAAACTCATCAGCACAGATGGAAGTGAGAAAGAGCTGAGATCTATAGCAGGCTCTGATTTATGTGCCCATATGTTAGAGCTCTCCAAAAAACAACGAACCTTTGCCATGAACGACTGCTCAATGCTATTGACAAAAATAATAGCCTTCTGCCTTACAGGCTGTTTTCACTCACAGAGCTCTTTTATCGACACACACATTTATTTATTCATGCAAATAGACATTGTTGGGGAAAAAAAGAGATTGGATTGTGAACAAGGCAAAATAGAGAGCGCGGTGATTATGGAAAGGAGGACAGGAAGGAAGTTCAAATAACATTTGAGGAAATGGATGATCATGGAGAGGTTGAGGTGCTTAGTGAATGGCACTGACAAAAAGAATGTAAGGAGTCTGACAAAATTATTCATGACCCTTGATTTTTATTTTTTATTTTTTGGTGTCATATTAAAACCATAAATGACAATATCATTATACGTGGATTTCATTTTGTAACAAACCACCACACAGTAGGGCATGGTTGTGAACTTCAGAGAAAAAGAATACATGGTTTTCGGGGTTTTTTGCAAGTAAAAACCAGAGGGTGGTTTGCCATCTAGAGCCATCTATCACTGCAGAGGTAGCTTCAAGTCTTTTGAGGTATTTCTCTGTCAGCTTTGTACAGCTAGAGACATTCCTCTTCATAAGATATTTCAACTTCAGCCACATGAGTAATTTTGGAGTCTTGATACTCTATCTTATTGGAGTCTAGATTTTGACTGGGCCATTCTACCACATAATCTCAACAACCCAAATGCCCATAAATACGGCTATTTATGGGCAGTTCTGATTGTCAATACCAGACTCCCAACTACATACTGCACATCTTTTCCTACCCCATCACTTTTGTGGATTGCCTTGTGTTGGTCTGTTTTAAAATAAAAAGACAATAAAATACAAAGTTTGCATCAGTGTAGCAAAATGTGAAAAAGTTAAAGAAGTCTGGATTCTTCTGCAACGCAGTGCGGCTGACCTGAAATGGAAACGGCCACGTTAGAAGAAGAAGGAGGATTTGAAGTGTAAAGAGGGGAAAAAAAGACCCAAAGCGCTGTGGTGTTTCAGGTCAAAGAGTCTGAATATCCTCTCCTATTGTTCTTACTCTGTCTCACACCAACCTTATCTGTCTCCACAGATGCCCTCTACTTCATCCCTCTCCGCTTTGTTTGCCGTTTGACAGCCTGTCTAGTTTATTTTGAGCTTTCAGTGTGTCCATGTTAGAGCAAATGGCTCTAAAGATGCGGCCAATTGGGCTGGGTTTTTATTTCTTTCTTTCTTTTCTCTCCACCTACCACGTTTCACTTTGAGCTGAAGTCTGTGACATTTTGCCCTTAACATAAATTTTCCAAGTTCTTGAGCCTGTGTCAGTTCTTTGCAAACACTGCAGCAGCATGTGAAGGATTCTGTTCGAGCTGTGCCACTCACGGCTTTTGTTACGGCCACTGATTGACAATCGTTGTTGTGCGGGATCACCAAATGGGAACAAAGCAGCTGTGAACAAAAAGTGCAATAACCGAATTTCAGCATTTCCCATCTGGTCCTTCTCAGACATACCGGTCAGCAATATCAGTATTGGCACCATTTTCTAGGTCAGATTGTCCCCAACTTGCATTTTAGCCTGTTCATTCAAGGAAGAAAACTGTTTTTTTTTTTTCTATGTGTGCATGCATGGGTAATTTACAAGCTCTGCAAGGTGATGTAGGTAAAACTGTCTGAGGAAATTCATCAAGTGAATAGCAACCACAAATGATATCTCACTATAAGCCTATGCCTTTGTGTTACTCTCTCTCAATGTTATACCTGTATCTACATAAAAATCATCCATCCAGTCACTCATTCATTGTCTAGTCTCTTGATATGTGGCCAAGAAGAAAAAAAAAACAATACAAGTCCTCTTGTCCTTCAGTTTGTTAATGAGCAACATGCCCTCATCTTGATAATGCACACAAGCCCATAAAATAGTACAATCTCACCTTGTTGAGGGACTTAAATGGTGTCTGTAAAACAGGTTGGACCTTAGTTTATACTGGGACTGTCCTTTATGGACACAAACTGACTTTATCTGAAAAATATCAGAGTTTAAAATGAATATGGACAAATGACAAAAGAAAAAAAAAAAAAAAAAAGACCGGTGGTCTAAACAGCTAGTATTCTTCAACCCTGTTTACTGTTAATGAGGAACAAGAGGAGAACCGAAACAGACATAAAGAGCAAATATGTTTGCTTGTTCGCCGTCAAGGAGATTAATAAGAGAACAACAGTCTGCGCTTCTCTCGTTTGCACAGTTAAACACCAAGTCCCGCTGATGAAGTGCTCAATTCCTCCGAACAAGCAGTAATGAGCGAGGCATAATAATTGGAACACTTCAGCGTCGACATCTTCCTTATACAGACGTTGCTTGTCTGCCTTGGGTAAACACCATTGTCTTCATTTGCTACTACTATGCCCGATTTCCACGCAAGTTTTGGACATGTTGAAAAATGTTATTTCATGACCTCCCCAACTCTGAGGAAATGGCAAGATATGAAACAATACAAGAGCAACTTAAGTTTGTCCTCAGCCTTTAGGAATATGTTTTATGTACACTGAATTATTGATACTTTTGCAGTTTTAGATTTAAAGTAATCTTACCAACATGTTTTTCTGACTGGAAGTGATGTAGGCTGATGGCAAGAAGGCCTTCCAACATCAAAGACTTGGAGTTCATCACCAAAAATAAATTGTCAGAATATTAGTGGAAACTTGCAAAAAGTAGATAAGCAATCATGTGAAAGACTTGATTACTATAAGGCTAATTAAGATTTTTCCATTGATTATTGTAAAGGGTTTTAAAACTTGTTGACATTCCTTTTTTTAAAATGTACATTATGGCAAAGGACAGATCAGTCCTGCATTGTACTGAAGTTGAGACCAGCAGAAAGAGCTGAGCTTTTCACATGCTGATGTTAAAAGTACTCATTTATTTATTTTTTTCTGCATGCATTCATATGCATTCTTTGCTGCATATGATGCGGCGTTCTTCAATGAAATACTATGTCATTTCATTTAATGTATCTCTGACATTACATAAAAAGATTTAAGTGAAAAATCTGCAAAATGTGCCAATTTTTTGTCAGCTTAATTGGTTGATTGTCAAAATAATTGATAGATTAATCTAACTAAAATAACTGTTAGTTGCAGCTCTATTGCACAATCTGTCACTGAATCATGCCTCAGACTGAGGTTTGGTTCATTTGTGCCATATGTCTGTGTGCAGTCCAGACATATCCCAGTGAACATAGACATATAAACGCCAGTAAGACGCTTTCCCATTGTGATTAATTACAGACTAGAAGCTAATGTGTTCATTAGCTTCGCCAGATAAACTAAAAGGGAGTTTATGGAGTTTAATGACCTGAACTTATCATCAGAATAATATCTGCCATTAGTCAATGTACATATGTGGCATAAACATCTCGTCTTTCTGAATTCCTAAATATTTTCCTCACATTTAACATCTTCTTGAATAACCCACTATATATTTCACACGGCACACTTGCACTTCATCATCCACAATATAGCATGCATATTAGAAACAGGTTCCCACGCAGGCCCACTCATGAGAACATTACTGACGGTCTCGTCACACTGCCTTAATTACTCTCCTGCTCACAGTCTCTCCGCTGCTTTCTCTCTCCGGATCCCTGCACCAGCACACTGGCCTCTAATTGGGGTCCTGATGTCAGCTTTGCTTATAAACACCCGCACGTCTTGTTTTCTCTGGTATTCTACCTCACTCTCAGCCTCCGTCAATCAGTCAAGACTGTTTTCCTCCCGGAGCCGGCGCTCATTGTGCATGTACACACATGCTTGGTGATCCATGGTCGTGCACGTATTCTCAAATTAGAGCCAGAAGTTCAGTCTTAATTTGTGGAGATTTGACCTATCATCTTCCCCTCCACACCCCTACTCTGTTTTTATTCAGACCGCCCCCCCCCGCCCACCTCCAAACCTGACTGCAAGGATGTATTCACACCCGCTCGCCCACATGAAAATGGGTCAATCCCTGAGGACCGGATCATGAAGAAACACACTCGTTAAGAAACTCGTCTATTTGCTACAGCATGCCCCCTCGTCTGTCTCCTGCTGTTTTTCCTCACAGTGTGAGATCATATGCACATGAAAAAAAAAGAAATCTGATTTAACTACACCAGCAACCTTTCTAGCATGTTCGGCTCAGTTCTAGACATTTAAACGAGTCCTTTTTCAGACATGAGGGAGAAAAATTTTTACATTTAGAAGTTTTCAAAGCAACAACCTTTTTCTCTGTTTCAGTGAAAGTCAGAAAGGACCTCTGTAGCATCGGGTATTCAGTAACTGCATAATAAATAAAGTCAGTACATACTGATGAGGAAGCGGATGAAAACCTTGTTAGCCGTTTCTGGTTATTAAACAGTCATGTTTCATCTGGAGATGGGCTGCTATGAACAAAGTGTCTTATTCTTTTTTTTTTTTTTTTTTTTTAACAGAGATGCACCAGTCAGAGCTTTGTGGCCAATTTCTGTTCTCTGATTTATTTTTTTTTTTCTGAAGCTTTGATCTGCCAAAATATATTTTTTTTCAAGCTTTCAGCAGCAGTTAGTTATTGATGAGTTAGAGGCAACGTCACAGTGCATATTAGAGAGCAGTCACTTAAAAATAAATGGTTTTACCAAATTTAGTCAGCAATTTAGTGTTGCAATTTGGTGGAAAACTTACCACCGACGTGTCTGTGAGATTTCAAGCTGGGGAATTTTAGAAATATTCCAAGTTGGAAAATTCCTGTCAGTTATGGGAAATGAAAGATATTTGGAGAATTAACTCGAAAAGTGAAATATTTTAAAGAAATTAAATTACTTCACCTAAATTACTAGAAGTAAATATCAACATTGATTCGTCGTAGGCGGACATCAATGTGATATTTGTAAGTTAGACTTTCATACCATGCATTAAGTATAACAACACAATGTTGTGTTTTTTAAACCCCAAAGATTTTACCTGCTGAAACTGGCTTTTCAGGATTTAAACATCTAGACAATTTCTGAATATTACAGTGTTGATAAAAAGTATTCAGTCCCTTGGATGTTTTACTGCTTTTCAAATCAGTCTAGAAAATATGGCTTTTTAGCCAAAAACAAATAAAAAAAACAAAACAATCCCTTTAATGTTAAAGTGAAAACTGATTTCTACAAAAGATGACAAAAATATGCAACATAAAATAATAAATATTGACCACTGGTTGGTAAATACTTGGTGAGGCCTGAGGTTATAGTGACATTGATCAAAATAATTATTTTAATAATAATAATAAAAAGTTTTTGTGCAAGGGATGCAGGTGGCACTCAAAAGGAAAGGAAATGAAGTTTTATTTTCTTTTATAGTATCTAATGTTGCCGGAAAATTTTTAAAAACGTATCGTTTACTGCCACATGCATACATGGGAATATATTGTTCAGCCTCTAATAACAACTACAGCTGCACATGTTTTCCACGTCTGCCTTTGGAAATTTCTCAATATGACAGGTAGTCATAAAGTTGTAGCTAATTTGTGTAAAATCAGCCAACTCTGACCTGCTAGCATTTCAGTGTTGGCGTGTTACTGTAAGTCATTTGAGGGACGATAAGAGAACACCAACATGTTCCTCTGCCAGATTAATGGAGAGCGGTGCCTGTGTGAAAAGGGCCTTTTCTTCTGTGTGTTAAGTTGGGGAACTTTTACGTAGCAGCATATCGAGATACAGTTGTTTTAGGATCGTCTTGCCGCTGAGATATATACGTGTGTACACATTTCTTTCAAAACCACGCAGGAATGATTTATTGCTTCGGCCGCCTCCGTATTTTGTGATACATTGCTCTTTCATTTGTTTAATTACTGTGCTCTAATGGGTTCATTTTCCCCCGCCCATCTTCTCTTACCTCCACTGATGTGCTGCATGTGCCCATAATTCATTTTGGCCCTGACGTCTTTCCATTGTTGAGACTGCTGATTTCCTCTCTGTTGTTCCCCTTATAAAAAAAAAAAAAAAGGTGCAAATGTTGCATGCTCCACAGGGACACACACCTGCTGTTTTAGCCTGTCAGTGGAAACTAGCTTCGGAGAAGAATTTCTCAAACGCAGCCTCTCGGTAGCCCAGCAGCTCAAACCATTAGTCAGCCCCTGAAAAGTAAAAACCTTTCTGCTGCTGTATGGATGCATCCCCCCCCCACCCCGCTTCCTCCTTACTTGTAAGCTGAAGCAGGTGTTGTATTGAATGCGACATAAGTTGTGCTTGATGGCAGCGAATGCTTGAGGCGCTGTGCAGGAAATGGGGAGGATACAGAGCCGCGGTGGGTGACGAGGAAAAGAGGATGAGGAGTGGATGGAGGGATGTCGAAGGATTGGAGAGATGATGAAAAGGCAGCATTGAAACCCCAATGATGCGCTACCTTCTCACCCCCGTCACATCTCTTCCTCCATGACTCATCAATCATCAGTGACACATTAGACCTGCTGGGTGATAAGGACTCTCACTCCTAGGAGATGATAGGCTTTTTTCCCCATCTTGCACATAACCTGAGGTTGGACAAATGACAGGTTCCAGCACTAAAACTGCCAATCGTCACCAGCTCCATTGAATTTGAAGAATGCCTCGCAAAGTTTACTGAATGCCGTGTTCTGCTTTTGGTAATGAGATGCATAACATCTACCTCCTTTATTTGCCATTCATTTACATGGTAGGGCTTTCATGCAGGGTCTTGAAAAAGTACTTAGGCCCCTTGAACTTTTTTTTTGTGTGTTTTATTATTATCCTCCAGCCATCTTCCACTCTATATATGGCTACAAATCTTTTATTACCAGGTTTGCATCTGGAGACTAAATTTCTACCCATTCATCTCTACAAACCAAGTAAAGATCAGTCAGTTTAGATGGAGATCTGAATTCGCATAATTTCCCTCATTATTTCAAAGTTATGCACTGCTTTTTGTTGGTGTATGACATAAAACCCAAGGAAAACATACATTTGTGGTCGTAACATTGCGAAATCCTGGGTATGAATACATTGGCATGACACTGCACTGTGGCAGTAGATGGTGTATTTTCAGTTTTTATTGCTCTATCTTATTTGTCCTTGTCGTTAAGTTCTGATAGAAAGACGTCTAAGGCACCCTTGAAAATGGACGACAGATGAAATGCATTGTCTTTGTTCTCTTTTTTGTTATTTACGGAAACGCAGCTCAAATAGGGTGAAAATGTGAAAGTGGATCATTGCCACACTTGACAGCTGCTGTTGGCATAATGGCGGGCAAGTGAACCAACTGCTTTTAAGTGCCTCCTGTCAAAAGCACTCCATAGATCCGTTTGCTCACTTTGAAAATGTGTGCCGATACACGCAATTGTGCAAACTTGCATAACCCACATAAACAAACTATCGGTTGCATTTCTAAGGCCCATTTAATGTGGACAGGATTGTATATGGCCATTAAGAGAAGATAAACGCTGATGATGGGTCCCCGCACAGACCAAAGCAGGAAATCAATTCACTGTACGGCCAGGAAGCGTTGTATTTTTTGCTCAGTTCGCATAAAAAAATCTGCTGACTGAACATTCCAATGGCACCATAACGAACAGCACTGCGGTCCGGAAAAGCAATGATGAGGTGGGATGTATGTGAGAGGGGGTGGGGGGAGCACAGGAGGGTTGGGCTGGGGGGGGCTCTTGGCCAGGTTGCCAATGATTCACCTCTCGTTACGTTTGGCTTGCTGGAGGCCCAATCCTGTGAAGCGCTGCTTGTTGCACGGGGGGACAAGGCGAGCCGCTTTCTCTCCCCACCTCCACCAGTCTACCCTGTCTTTAGACCTCCACAGCCAGTGGCTGAGTGGAAAATCTCTACCTCTGCACCATCTTTTGTTTCCATGACGATGCTCTGCCGACAGTCTGCGCTGGGTTCCCCTCAGGGTGGATTTGAGGGAGGCGGGTGCGGGCTTCACCCCTGCTTCTTTTGAAACCGCTACGAGCTAAACAAGTCCTAAATATGATAAAACAAACTATTTTTTCTTCTCTATACTTGCATAGATATATTTATCAATTTTAAACAAGCTGCAGTCCAACAGACTGATGTGCCCAGCTGATGTGAGCTTGTTGCTTATCCGTTCAGCTACAACAACTGTTGCTTGGGAAACGGTCTGCGAGTCGCCACAGCCAACAGGTACTGTCGCCACGGTGACAGATGGGCCCGCCTGTTGGAGGCCATCACTCTGAGGCGAGATCTACCGCTGCGTATATGCACACACGCACTCAGCGGATAATCTGCTTAGTAATGTCTTCCGTTTACTGACTGCTGCGATGCCAGGTTGGTGCAACAGTTCCTGTCTGCCGACTGGAACCGTACAGCACCTTTTGTTAGAGTTTACCCGGTTCAACAGAGCAAAGCTACTCCAAACCAGAGGACTTTTTTTTTTTTTTTTTTTTTTTTATTTCTCTCAAATGGAGTATTTATCAGTTTTTATCAAACTACATGAAATTATTTGAACATAGAGTATAATTAATTCAAAATGTTATTTTTGGAGATGAAACAGTCAAGGTTTTGTGGCAGATTTCTGAACTCCAGACTTTTTTAATGCAGTTCTGCTCTCAGAACATATATCTTTTTACATTTTCTGCCTTGGATGGATATTCATTATTTATGTTAAGAGCGGATGTGACGTCACACTGTGTGAGAGCGAGCATTCTCCTGTTCAAAACTATGACAAAAAGAATAATAGTTGAATTTTTATACTATTTTTATCGTCCTGCATTGTCGGTTATTGGGTAAGTATTACTCTAACAGTTGGTGTATTCCCACTGAATTGTTATTGAGATTTTCAAATGAATCACGTTCAAATAATAAAGCAGAGCAGATTTGATGTACTCCATTCAGCCTTCCTATTATCTGCTGAAAGTGTTGCTCTCTCCCACACTATGGTATTCTGAGTGAACCTCAAGCATTTTCTCAATGTTTTGTAGAAAATATAGTTTGCTTTTAAAGATCTTCTTGCATCTCTGAGAAAAGCTTTCTCTGAGTATTCTTAGATTAGTAACAGCTTTGACACTGTTGAAGTCTAAAGATGAAAATAAGCCTCTTGGCAGTTCTTGTTTTTCTTTTTTTTTTCTTTTTTTAAACCCTAAAGGATTTAGCTGAGCACTATCTCACAGGCAGCCAAAGCACTGTCCAGTTCGCCCACCTGTCTAAACCCGCTCTTTCCTTCCTCTCGTGTGTAATTGGGTACGGAGGTTGGCCCAAACATCCACAATGCCTTTGATACGAGGGCTTCAAACGCATTCTGCTGCTACGCCTACAGACACAAAAGCCAGCAGATCCGCCTCTGCCTGCAAATGTAATGCTGACCTTTGTACCACTCACCTTTTTTGTTATTGCTGCCATGATTTGTGAGTCCATCTTTCAATTTTAAGACCAAATGTTTAGGCTGGGAAAAGGGCTTACATGATGGTTTTTGTCTTTTACTTGATTTGAAAAGCCCATTATTAGTTGGATTTGTTCATTATTTTCAGAATTTTAACATCTCTGCTACACTTTACAACTAGCTGCTTTTTCTGAATTAGGCAGCGTCACATTGTCTGTAATTGATTAATGATGCAAAATCAGATTCCATCGTAACATGCTGACCAGAGATGCACTGATTTACAGGAGACGGGGCTTGACCAGTTCTGTCCTGTGCTTTCTGGGGTTTCAGAAACTTCTATTTTTCTGTTCATTCATTCCCGTCTCAAAACTAAGGAGTCTTTTAATTATAAACGCATAAGCCAAAAGTGTCAAGTTTTGGTGTGCTTTTTAAAGATTTAGTCAAGATTAGATAAATGATGGGGCTCCACAAGGAATCCCATAATTATCTGTGAAACCTGCTGCACATTTTTCTATTTTGTTACATTTATTTGGTAAAAATATTCAAGACAGACCTCAATGAAAACAGGAAATCTATATCAGCCAGTATTTACAATAAAAAGTATTGTTTTACTTGTATACAGACAAAACAACTATATGAGATGGACCAATTCTTCAGAAATCTTTCTTTGGAAACCTCATATCTGCATCAAAGAACCCTAAATCTGCCCCTGGCCTCTTTCATTTGCATTCTTACGAAAAAATAATTAGAAATTGTAAAGGAAAACATGATATTGTGCAGGTAAAGCCTGATCTCTACTTATTATTACAATAGATGACCAATAAATCTGCCAGAGGTCAGAATTGGCCAATTATCCCCCCAATTGGCTCAGATCAGTGCACAAAAAAAATCAGATAATTATTATTTATTGCATCAACACTAAAACTCCCACCATTTTCATTCCACAAGCACATTAACAACGTCAGTGAGTGTGTATACATTGTATGTATATATATATATATATATATATATATATGTATGTAATATAAAAAATTCCAGAATCATCACATCAAACTCTAAAGAAAAAAAACTAGGAAAAGTCAAATATGTGCATCTCTAATGTTGACTGACGGCATCCCTTTTCCCAGAGCAACAAGCCATTTTTGGATTGACAGCATGATCATGATTGTCTCAAATCCCGAATAAATTACACCGAACAGTCGGGAGAAGAGGGAGAGCAGGTGGGAGGAAAATGGAGGGGAAAATTCAAGTACGGAGAGCTGGGAAGAAAACTGCCCCAGACGTAACGCAGTCGGCGGTGTCAGCTGTGAGTGAACCCAGATGTCTGAGAGATGAAGCAGAGAGGAGCCTGAGTGCGCGCATGTCTGAGCAAGATCGTATCCCCTCAGATTCCCTGAAGGACTCACACCATAGTGGTCCCATTTCCTTGGAAGAAATCGCCTCGACTCGTGTGCGTTTTCAAACGATGCCCGTGGCTGTTTGTTTGTGACAGGTGTCCACCTATTGTTCAGTAAAAAAAAAAAAAAAAAAAAAAAAAAGTGGTAAAGAAAAAAGAATAGTCTTTGGTTCCCGTGCGAATCGGCGGAGGTGGAGAGGTCAGTCGTATTTCAGCAACAAATTTCCCTCCGTGGATGCGGGCCCTCACTCGCATTCCAGCAACGCGTCAGTCTTATTTTCCGAGCTCGCCTGTCTGTGATAATGATATTTCTGCTATGATTCCTTTCTGTTTACTGCTCGCTCGCGCAGAAACACGTCTGTCATACCTCAAGCACACTTTGATTTGTGTAAGGACTGCTGCATGCAGCCATCTGATGCTAGAATCCGCGCGTGTGTGTGTGTGCGCGCGCAGCTGAATAGGTGTTTACCAGCGCGCGAGGGAGGGAAGGAGGCAGGCTGAGATGGAGCGTAGAGAGGAAGAGGGAGGGAGAGAGGGCGATGATGCTGAGGGAAAAAACGGGAGGGAGGACAGTGAACGGCGAGGTGAGAGAGAGGGAGGACGGGTGGGGAGGAAAAAAAAAAAAAAAAAAAAAAGAAAAGCCAGCAGGGAAAGGGAGAGACCTGGAGGACGCGCCAACTGCCTATAGATGCTGGAGCCTTCGACAGCGGAGCGCAGCGCTCAGCGGACACAGGAAGATGGTCTCAGTAAGAGGGGAACTGACGGTTGCCTATAATTTAATGTTCAGTATCTTGGACTCCTTCTCCATGGGTAATGCCTACGGCCAGGAACTCCAGAACAAAGCTCGCTTTTCTTTTACTCCTCTCTCTTTATTCCTCGGCTTAATTGCTCACCCGACGTTCTTTTCTCCGCTCTTAGCTCACACTTTTTTTTTTTTTTCCTCGAACACGCACACACACGCTTTCTCTCTCTGTCTTTCTCTCTCTCTGTCTTTCTCTCTCTGTCTTTCTCTCTCTGTCTTTCTCTCTCTGTCTCGCTTTCTCTCTCGTGCTCGTAGCCGGGGTCTAGCGAGTGCCGGGCTGGATAAGCCCTTGGGGCCGGCCTCGCTGTTTCGCTGCACCAGTCAAGCCAAATGCTGGACGCGGCGGTGATGCAGATAGATCGCGCTGCCTAGACCCCCCCGCCCCCCTCCGCCCCCCATCCCGTCATCCGCCTCCCTCCCCTCCTCGAACGCCAGCCGCGGATGGGCAAGCAAAGGCACCCAGCAGGGAAAGAGATGAGCTGAGATAAAGGGGGTTGAGGGCTAGATGTGCACTGCTGTGACATTGTTTGGGAGTCTGCGTTGTGAAATTATTATTTTTTTTTTCTTTTTTTTCCCCTCCCCCCTTCTTTTACTTTTTGTCTGAACATGGACTACAAACTCCATTGGTAACCATCTCCCTTTGTCTCTTTCTCTTCTCTGTCCGGCTTCACAGGAGTGGCACCTGCGAAGAAGAGCCCCAAACTGGTAAGTGATGGCATTCCCACTAATTTTCCACCATCTGCCTCTGTCCTCAATGTGCAGCTACCTGATCCCAGCCTCCCACACCCCCATCCTGTGTGCTTGAACTTGTGCTGATGTTGTTGCTCTGTTTGTAGACATGGGGGTGCTATGCTTTTGCGGGGGTGGATCCCTGTGGCTTTACATGAGCCCCCCCCCCCCCCCCCCCCCCCCCCCCCCCCCCCCCCCCCCCCCCCCCCCCCCCCCCCCCCCCCCCCCCCCC
>CAEGAE010013088.1:0-38431 GCA_903067095.1 Girardinus metallicus | reverse complement strand
TCTCTGTGTTGCCCTGCGACAGACTGGTGACCTGTCCAGGGTGTACCCCGCCTCTCACCCGGAACGTAGCTGGAGATGGGCACCAGCAACCCTCCTGACCCCATTAAGGGACGAGGGTGAACAGAAAATGGATGGATGGATGTTTGTATTTTAATTGTGTTAAAAAAAAAAAAACATACAGAATAGACAACCTACAAATAATCTATAATTAACTAAAGGATTATTGATTGTGCTTGTTGTGGTGTGGATGACGACTGAATGTGGAAACAAACCATATTATCAATAATACAATAGATGGTATGGCTAAAGTAATTGTAGGGATTACTTTTGATATGTTTATGGAGGTTAGACGAGTCTCTCTGACCTCTAAATGAAAATATTTTTAAAGAAAGCATAAATTAAATACAATCTTGACGATTCACGCGAGCTGTCCTCAAGTTTGCACCTGATTGGTCGACAAACTCCTACCCAACTAGTTCACTTGGAAAGCGAACCCTTACACCGACAATGTTTATGAATTTGAGGCCCTGCTAGCTAGAATATTTTTCTTGCTCGACTCTGGAAGAGGTGGATTATTAAAAGTTTTTTGCTGCGTTAGGCATTTTATTTGTCCCTTTTTTTAAATTTACTATGGGGAACTCTCCTATTTTCTGTGAAGTAGTGCTTATGACCAACTGGGAATGCTAACGACAAGCTAAATGAGACTAACAACATGTCGGACTTCAAGTAAGGTTGACATGTTAAAGTTGGTTCAGAGTTGCCTTTTTCCTCATAGACATCAGTAAAGTTTTTTGAATTGATAATTAGACTATGGAATATTCTCCCTACTAGCCTCTACTATTTTAATTATCACAGGTTTTATTGTTAATTAGTATTTTTTGATAGTCGCTTTGTTTTTGGTAATGGTTAATCAGTAGATATAGGTTGTTTGAAAATGTATTGACTGTCAGTCGTCAGCTTTTGCACTGATTTAAAATGAATTCAGAATCATAAGGATTTTTTTTTTTTTTTTTTTTTTTGGTGAGGTCAGATTTGTTCCTGGGAAGTAAAAGTGTCACCTCTTTAGATTGATTTTGATTCATTCCTACAGTATCATCTTATGTAAAAAACAGGGAGTGTATTATTTTCTTCTCAGTAGTTTTGAAAAAAGAAAAAAAAAAAGATAAAATAAAAAATGAAGTGTGTGGATGTTGAGCTAAGCTAGTTTGACTGCCTCATTATCACAAGTGAAGGCTCTAAAGTGGAGCCTACCAGCTCGCCACCTGAGGTTCAATCTTCGCCCGGTTGTGTCAGTCGAGTCTCCTTCCAGAGGCAGGCAGACTTCTGAGGTGGCAGCCTCCTGCCTATCGCCCGCTATGAGCTCATGCATTATTCTGCGCAAATTCCTTTTTCTATTTCAAGAGAGAGGAGGAGGCCTTAATACACAAAGAAGACAGCTTACGGACAGCCTGGTGGACCTTAAATGGCGTAAGAGATGAGTGACTATTACATTTTCCACTCGCCTCCACGTCTCTCTCCGGCTTTATTTCCTATTTCCGCCCACTGTGTGCTTTTTATTTCTCCCTCTCAGTTTGACTTGTGTCCCTCCTGTTGGAAGAGCAGCCCTTCTAGCTAATCATGTGTTCATCGGAGCTCACGTCAAGCTACACCACACCGACATCAGTGCAATGAAAGGGAGTCTGAGAATGGTTCAGGAGCCTTTCTCAATGCTTAAGCTCTTCTTGGGATTCAGTAGCATCCCCTTTTCCACAAATAACTCAAAAGAGCAGTAAATATAGACCAAAGTCAGAGCTGAAAAGGAGGACATGGTGGGGTTTTTTTTATCCTTTGGCTTGGTCTTTTGCCATCGGCCAACAAAACAACTTCTTTGTTGGTCGATTTAGGTGGGAATATATCATAAGTTATTTCAGACCTGGTTCGGCATTTCTGAGCAACATCAGCATTGCTGGAAATAAATGGTTTTAATTGTCTTAAATACAAGTTTCAATGGTTACCTTGGTAAAATCTCCAACCCTTTGTATCTCAAATTTTTAGCTAGTTGATTCTCTTTGTTACACAAAACGAAAGTTGATGTAATGAATAGTCATCGCACCTTTCATGCACAACAATAGAACCATTATAAATATGGGCACAATAATTATGATTCAAATTGTTCACATCTTTTCATGCCTGCAGCACAAACTGGAGACAATATGCTGGTTAATTTAGAAGACATAATGAGCAATAAGCATACTGCTACCAGGAGCTGCAGCCAAATTTCACAAAAAAGTACAATCTGTAAAACTTCTATAAAAACGAGACGCGATTCTTGTCAGATTTTTACGAATTAACACTTAATGCAATTATTTAAGACAGCCTACATGAACTTCTATTATACGGATATTATGTAGAAGTGAGCCTAAATCCCAATGCAGCTAAAAATGTACATCAAAACAAGAATCAAACAAGAATAAAATTGAGTTATATTACTATGGTAAACAAAATATTTTCCCAAAAAATTTAGTTGACCACAATGTAATAATTTCACATATGAAGTAGTCTTGAACAGCGATTAGCTGATCAAAAACAACCAAAAACTTCTGTCGTTTCTTTTGTTTTTGTCAGATCAGCGAGCTTTTTAGACATTCGTGCTATAAAGTGGCAGTGGCAACAGAAACCTTCAGTGTGGAAGCTGTTATTGAGAAAAGAAAACTCATTTGAAACATTAAGTTTAGATTTTAACATTGACTTTTAACCTCTGTCAAGGTTAAAAGTCTTATTTAAGGTGAGAGACCTATTTCCTTGATAAATACAGAACTGATATTGTTAGCATTAATCACTAATTTAAGATGCTTTTGCATTTTCAGTTTCTACAGAATATATAAAAAGTTTAGGTTCTTAATTTAACTTTTAGAACCTATAAAAAATTCTAATGGATAAAATTGGTATCAGAAAGTTAAATCGTTATAAAATCAATTCGAAATTGGTCACAAAACCTCTAAATCGGTGCATTTCCAGTTCAAAATATCTTCTAACTTAAAAAAAAATATGCTTAAAACTATCACGATTGCCGCATTTAACTCAAATGTCGCAGCAAATAGATCCAAGCAGTGAAGCAGGTTGACCTTGTGTTTACAAACGATTCCATTTCCCAGCACTGCTTCATTTGACTTACATAATGCAAAGTGTTTGCTGTTAGTTCTTTGTTCGGCTTTCTTTCCCCTTGCAGCCATTTTAGGCCATGTATTTTGAGATGCGCACACACAAAGAGACAGCCTGACCTGATCACGGTGACCCGCCGGTCTCCTCCACTCCTGCAGCACTTTGTGGTATACCTGGTCCCCGCAGCAGCTGTGTTCCAATTAGAGAGCCCTGACTTCTGTGGCCTGTATTAGCATTTCACTTAGACGCCTCTGCTCCCCTGTCCGGCTCCCGCGGCGCGGTGGTCCGCAGCAGACTGCCACCAGTTCTGGCCGCTTGGCCGAGGCTCGCCCACCACTCCCACTAATTGACTCTTGATCTTCCCGTGGCGCGAAAAGGGCTCACACCGCATTAGCTGCGACGCGTAGCGCGACGTGTAATATCATCCAAACTTTTTCAGGTGCTTCACTGTTTTTCCATTAGGTAGAGAATAGTAAAATAAAAAAAAAAAAAAAGCTGAAATCTGCCATCTGATTTGAGAGGACAAAAGAGGAAGCTTGAAGGTTAATTAAACTACAAGCTCACTGACACAGGGCCTGCATTATTGGTGTCCAAATGTTTTGACATAAGGGCCACAAAAATTTTATAACATTTTTAAAACAGACTTTTTTTGCCTCATTTTACTTGTTCCAAAATTGACATTTTTATTGAAATTATTTTTTTTTTTTTGTAGAAAACGGATCAGTGAATCATTGTAGATACCAAAACTATAAAAATATATAGCAAAATTGCATCAGTATAAGACAAGCAAATTTTTTTGCATTTTATTAGATTTTTTTTTTCTTACTTTTTATTTTGAGTAAAAACAGGACAAAAATTGTCGTTACAACAAAATTAAGATGAATGCATAATGGAAATACATTTTTTGCACCTAATATTTAAAAAAAAAATAAAAATAATTGAGGTCCCGGGGCCGCCCAAAATACTTAACAGAACCACAAATGGCCCCTGTGCCACACTTTAAACACCCCTGGCTCATTCCTTTCAAGCTGCAATTCTAGTGGCTTAGCATCAAATTCTAAAGCAAGATAAAAATCACCCACTTCTGGTGGTTTAGACGTTGGGGTGAACATTAAGGGTGCCACCCTGCTGGCCGGGGTCCGTCGCGCAGAATGAGAATTCCCTCTAATCACTGATCGCCTGAGAAGAGGGCCACAGTGGGGCCAGGCACTGCAGGCTTATCTCTAAAGAAGCACGCCACATTGATTTACATCAGCACACACGGGACGCAGGCGGCCACATGCAAATGCAAAAGTATCCACAAATACAACAGGAAACGCTACGTGCACTCCCTCAGCGGGTGAGATATTAAAGACGGGGTGGATGCAGAGCTCTCTTTGTGCACAGAATCATCTCAAGTATTCAAATATTTCATGCAACCTTTTTATACACGCACATAAAAAATACAAATAAAATAAAAAAATAAAAGTCAGTCCCTGGGTGGTCCTTGCTGACAGGGTCTTGAAAGAGAGTTTATTTCCCAGGCTGATGCAGGAAATGAAAAGGATTCAGAAATATCGTTAAAAATAACACTTGCATAAGAAGGCGAGGGTTCCGTGTGGTTAGCATAAGTTATTGAAAAATGTGTTAGCAGCAGCGGCGTGGGGCCGTTGGGTGTAAGAGGCAGGGGAATGTATTCTTCTCTCATTTAATTAGCGGGGTCTCAGTTGAGAGAGCCACCAACAGTCAGCAGGCGAAACAATCGCTAATATTTTCCATGACAAGTCAAATAAATTAATTACAAACGGCCTGTAAGTTTGCATTTTCACAATCATATATTTATTGGCTTTATCCAACCCTTCAAGTACCAGAAGACAACAATAAAGTATATTTTACCCTAATTTTTAAGTAAAATTTTCAAATCAAGAAATAGAATCAAATCTTATAATTAATATTAAAACTTAAGTGTTTTTTTTTTTTATGATATGCTATAACTGTTCTGTCTATAAAGAAATGTAAAGGTTAAATTATGCATTTTTTAGCTGTTGTGAAGCATCAAACTTAAGAGTTTAAATTGAATCATTTAGATTACATTCAAACATTAATATAAAACATTCATATTCTAAAGGAATACCTAAAATATCGAAATATTTTGACTGCATCTGATCTGTACTGAAGTAGATCTTTTCAAAGTCTTGAACATCTTTTTGTGGATAATAATGTTGATAACATTATCTTATGAGCAACTGAATGGTACTTAGAAGATTCTGTCCTACAATTATTGAACTTTTAATAAAAAAAGATTCAAGAAACCTGTAGGTAAAGTTGTTAAAATGAAGCTCAGTTCTGACTAAGCAAAAAAAAAAAGTCATTTCTCTCTCCAAGTGATATTGAAGAAACATGTAGAGGTTTGTTATACAAACGTAGAATATAGCATGCTGCACCTAGACCCTTCGCACCATCCGCCGTTGTTGTTATGCAAGATGTGTATGAATAATAGTAAACCATACATGAGCGCCATACATGGGTAATGAATACATCAGTGTTTTCTCAAGTGATGTATTTCCGATGTCTACACAAATATGCAAAGGCTAAATTTTCACACAGATTTAAACGGAGATGGACTTAGGGCCCACTAAAAAGCTGTTTTCACTCAATTTCAGTGGCTGCTCTCATTTTACAATTGCTCAAACCTACAGGAAATTTTCAGAAACCGGCAGAAATCACCTCTTTTCATAGATATTTTCACACCCAAAAACTATTTATTTTGTGCAGTAAAATGGATTACTTTACTGATGTCTTTTGCTTAGTCTGATTTGTTTCACGTGTGCAAAGCAATCCTGTGTGGTTTTATGTGCGTTTGGTAAACAAGCTGACAAAGTCTTGCAGTGAACAAAAGACACTATGTCATGACTGTGTTAATGTTAGTCCCATAAAGCATCAGTAACAAATGTTTATTAGAACGCCTTTATACTCACATACATACAGTTGGTGTTAACTAAACAGTAAAAAAACAAGGCTGTAGACGAATGATTTGGACAAAATAGAGAATACTTTTCTTATGTTTTTAGACAGCTTGATATTATCTCACATGGACGTTAGATGAAGTACCAGACCACCTATTGGGAACAAAGGACTTCTGGAAATAATGAGACTCTTCTGTGGTAATTAGTGGCCAGTATAGCCAATTAGATCAGTTCTCCTTCACATCAGGAAGTGTTAATTACTTGTCTCACTTACTGATCTTGAGAATATGTGTGGACTATATATTTTTTTATTATTATGCATTTTGCATGAGCCACCTTCTTTTTGTTTTTGTTTTTTTATTGGATAATATTCAATAATTCATCACTGCATCACAGCACTTTAATTTTTGAACAAGTTTTTTTTTTTTTTTTTTTTTTTTAAATGCAGTTCCTCTGAACTTTTTCACACCCAAAAACTATTTGTTTTGGACAGTAAATAAAATGAACAGAAGACGAATAAAATAAGATGCAACTGTAGAATGATAGTGATCAATAAAAATAACGTAGCTTGTTTGGGATCTGAAAACAAATATTGAAGAAATTTATTAGATGTAGCAGCTAGAGGATCCAAGAGATCAATAATATCAATACTAAGTCTGTATCAGTTTTGGATCGATATTAGCGTGGTGAGATCGATGCTTTAGTTTCAGATTCCCTCTTAAACTTAATTTTATTTCTATATTGTAAGAAGTTTTTATTTTGATTTGTTCTCAAATGATATTTGTTCATACTTTTTGTACTAAAATGTACACATTTAAACTTTTTGTTGATAGATGTATAAAACATTTTGTGGACACCTATAAACATTGTCCAAATTATCTCCTAAGTTTTAGCAAAAATAATTCAAAGGAAAAACCATAAACGCACACAACAGTCAGATATAGCATACTTAAATAATAAAAAGTACCAGTATCACATCGGAATTAGAAACTCTGACCCTGAATTTACTTGGAATCGGATCAACACCAAAGTATGCGGTATCGCATGCCTCTAGCAGCAGCAGCTGTTTTTTTTTTTTTTTTTTCAAATTAATTAAATTCCAAACCTATTTGTTCTTCATGTTCGAAATTGGTAACTTATTAAGCAACTAACAGGAAATGGACAATTTTGCCATAAATTCCCGTTTCAGTGCTTGTTTCTCAAAGTAAATGACATGGCAAGAGAGTTTCCCTTTTGTAATCATTATAGTTTACAAAACATTTTCAGCTCCAGATGGCATGCAGTAAACGTATGGTGGTCCCAACCGCCGTTAGCAACGTCCCAGTGTAAACATCAGTGAAATACTTGGTGTAAACAATGGACCTTAACATTTAGCCTTTAATATTTAAACTGAGCAATCATCCAGAAAATGGACTCTGGATTTGGAGCAAAGAAACTAAAACTTGCCATGATGCTGGCTGGCCTTTTTATTGCAACACTTGATCTTAAACACCTTCTAATGGATACTGAGCAGTAACTTTATTTCTTGGCTTTGATGGTAATTAAAATGTTCTCAGCAGGGGATGCCAGAGATCTATTCCCGAGTTGAGGAAAACTCCATAAAATGGCAGTACATATTCATCACCGACGCCATTGGCTCGCTCTGCCCAAAAAGCCGCAGCTGTCTAAGTTTTCGTCGCTCCTGCGAGTCAGCGTGGCAAGAAATGGATTGCGGCGCTTTCCCGCCCCAGTAAACAGGCTTCCTGCTTGTGAAGGTGTAAGATGGGTTTGATATAGGATCCTGTTTAACCCAGAAACGACGGCGTGGCCCCTGGGACCGTCCATTCCTCACGCTGCACATCCATCACACAGGGCAATCGAACGGATGGGATACCGGGGGGGGGGAAAGGGGGGGGAGTTTCCCCAGGGGAGAGCGAGGAAGAGCCGGCTGGGGAGAGAGGAGCTTGAGAGGGAGTCAACGGAGGCGAAGGGTGGCAGATTTCACCCAGGCCGCTCGGGTGACGGCAACAACGGCCCCGCCTACCGCGTTTGCCCACTTACAATGCACAATTCTAAACAGCCTCCTTTGTCATGCCCCATCATGCTGCATGCGCTAAACGGGAGACAGATCATCCATGGGGGGATCCCGGACGGAGCACTGGGGAAATCTTCTGTTTAGGCACGAAACGCAGGATCGAGATTGGTTTAGTCGTGTCGGATTGGCGGCAGTGAGAATTTCTGCGTCTTTACCTGCTTATATTCATGTGCCAGACGTCATAACGGTTTTTAGGGGCCCGTAGCAGCGGCATTAAAAGGTAGAAAACAGAACTTTGCCCATCTCAGTCCAACAGCAGGGGCCTTATCATATCTGTGTGATTTTAGTGGTGGGGCTGAATTGTAATAAAGCCATCTTCAAATTCCCCCCACTGACCTTTAAAAAATTGAGAAAATTACTGCTGGCACAACTATTGGGAACCCAAAGAATCCATTTTGAAATAAATGTTACCAAGGCATTTTTTGTTGTTACTGCATCCTTCTTAAAATCAATTCCTGGGAACATCTATGAAAAATAATAACCAAAGTTCACTGCTAGATAACCGCAGCAAAGATGATGTATAATTGGTTGTTTAGGAATGAGGCCAGGAAAAAAAAAACATAATGGGCTTATTGGCAACAAACGCTCCAGGTTGGTTCAGGATAAATGTGAGGAAAGCGCCTAATGCCTACAAAATACGGTGGAGGATCTGTGATGCTGTGGGCCTGCTTCAAGGACTTTAAAAGTAATTTTAGTGTGAGGTCATGCTGCTACAATAAAAATTATTTGAAAGATAATTTTAAACACCTTTTTCTTCGATCCAACATTGGGGACTTGCTCTTCAATTATACGCCGTAGTGGTATTAGTTCTGTATTTACTTGGTATCAAATTGATACCAAAATATACAGCGTTGCACACCGTACCGCCTGTCTCTAGACGTTTGTTGCTTTGTTCTCTTAGTATTCTTTTGCATCCATCCAGAAATTTAAACCTCTGGTTTTCGTTGGAGCGCACATGCAGCAGAAAAAGCTATCTTACAGCAAAACTGGGAGCATCTGCTGACCTGTCTACCCACAGGTCAGCAGCTGTTTCCATCCTGGTCTGCAAGGACAGATTTCACATCCTCAGTAAAACAAAAGCTTTCGTCCTTGTTGTACACAGGAACGCACGAAGTCTTCAGTGTTGCCTCTGCCTTTGTAAAATAAAACTTCAAAGCAAATGGTATCTTTATGACAATCAAAGTACATTGTGGTTTAAAATGTTTTATCAGAAAAAATTTCCAGCAGATTTTATTGGACAGGTAACATCTTACTCTGAAGGGGAGCGGCTGTAGTAGCACATCTGATTGGCTGGGATATTAATTATGCACTTGGCTTCCCTTGACCGCCTCCGTGTCCCCCCCCTCCCCGCCAGACTCCCCCCTCTTTTGCTCCTGAGTCTCCGCTGTGCGCTCATTAGTGAAATGGATTACTAATGGATTATTAATCTAAGAGGAGGGCAGTTTGAGGCGACCTAGCTGTGAACACCTGGAAAGCAACAGTAAATAGCAGTTTACACTGACAAACACGCACGCGCGCGCGCGCACGTGAACGTACCGCCGTCGGCGCGTTCCCCGCTTACACGTGCTCCACGCTGGCTAGGCGTAAGTCACAAACCTTTTAGAAACGAAAATAGCTTGACCGCTTGATTTATTGTTAGCCCCCCGTGAACATAACGGATACGTCTAATTAGCGCGTAATTAATTGTGGTGCCATCTTTGGTTCTGCGGGTTTTGGCCTTCGAATATCCGGCCTCTGCCGCGTCCTCTGCTTTCAGCCCGAACCCGGCAAGCAAACAAATAGCTCCGCGCGCTGAACTACACTCGAGACGCCGCATAGATCTTCCTCCGCAGCCGGGGCGCCATTACATTTGCTTTTGTCACTTAATTATTTCTCGGGAGAGGCAATTAGCCACCTTGCATCAGCCACGGCTGCGCGGTTTGAAACATGCTTGCGTTCATAGCCGCAGACAAACACAGCGGTACGCATGACTCCACATATGGTCCAAGACTGCAGGTGTTAACTCCTATACCCACATTAGGCATTATCACTCTGGAGCGAGAGCCCGTTTGACGCCACGGAACAAAAAAAAAAAGAATCTCTGAAAACAAACGGAGGAGGACCTGCTTAGGCGTCTAATTGAATAACATAAATACTTCTAGTTTATATGCAGAGCAAACCACAAATTCAAATGTAAGTACATATTCTCCATATCAAAGAAAAACTTCAAAGGGAAACTCTATCCATTTGGGGGTTGTTTCTTTAAAAATAATCACTGGCTTAAGCAGAAAAAATAGAGAAATGTAAGATACAGTTAAAGTGGGAAAACAACACAAGAGAATGCTTCAAAGTGTAAAAATGTACGAATTTTCTTGTGGGTCATTACAGTAGTCTGAGCTACCTTATGGGATATCAGATCTAATCTGAGGCCAATTAAAAAACTCTTACTCTTCAAATTCCTTCACACTTTCTCTCATTACTCCCATAAACTTCAGTGTATTTTGTTTTATGTGTTTAAACAACACAAGGACGTGCACAATGGCAAAGCAGAAATCGACAGCCACTCTGACGCCTCTTATGTGAAAACGCCTCAATATGAAACAACGTAATAAAATCAGGCTTTAAAATGTAAGAAAACACCATTAAAATCGGGTTATGTAATAACCGGCACACAATGTAATCAAATTCTTAAAACGCGATTTGAATCGTTTTTGTCTTGAACGACATGCAGATTAATACCGAGTGTTCTGGCTGAGTCTGGAACGGCCAGTGAATGGCCAAAAGTTTGGCATTGATTAACCACGTTCAATTTAAACACGAATAGAGTAAAACACGCTAGACTTGTAATGATTAGAATGAACACAAACAGTTTGTGATTGTTTATTACGTTATACAAAACATTATTACTTTATCTTTTCTGAAAGGTAATAATCAGCACCAAATGTAACAATGCAGCAGAAAGTATTGCAAAATGTGTAAGGATTTTGTCACATCCTTGACATTTTACTATGTTTTGAAGCCAGATTTTACTAAATGATGACATATTACAGCGTTACTACATAAACACACCCTCTTGTCAAGTCCAATGCCAAAGGTCTGGCACTCGACCTTTGGCACTAACATTATTCACTAATGTTAGTGAATAAACCAAGAAAAACTGTCAAAAAGTTGGCAATAAAGATCTGGACAAGTTTAAAGCAGGCTTAGCTCATAAAACATCCCAAATTCTGAAAATCTCAGTGTGCTGGTCAATCCATCAGACAAAAGTGCAGACAAAGGCATAATTGCTAATCTACAGAGGCAAATCACAAACGTGATTAGACTAAACGTTACTTCTTGAAATGTGTTTGCACAGGTGTGTGCACATCACCCTGAACAACTTTGAGCAATAATCTTGAACAGCCAGAGTTGCAATTGAAGCATATACAAGTTATTGGTGGAAGAGCTCAGAAATCTGTTTTTTACAGATGTTCTCAATCCAATCCGACTGCAATTGATTGACAGAGACCGGCAGAAATTTCTTTCTTTGCAGCAAAGGTTTGTTCTACACTTCTCTGCTCTTCTTTGCATCATTTTCCTATTTTTTGCTTTAACTTCAAATAAAATACATTGAGGTTTGTGGTTGTGCAATGACATAACCTTTATAGGCTCGAGATGTGTGAACAAATGGAAGAAACATGGAGTACAAACTAACATTTGAGCCTAAATTTGACACTTATTTAAAAAAAATAAAGCAAAAAGTGCTGTTTTAATGTGTAAATCTGCATGTATTTTTCACAATGCCTTTAAGGTCATAAATAAATTGTTCTGTTTGTTAAAATTAGTTCATTTTGAACTCCGCAGATGACATTTATATCCATTAAAGCAAAGAAACGGCACATATTTCTAGCTTGTCTCCAATTGGCACTGTTTTGGAGCCGGTTAATTCAGCTTCTCCAAGTTCAACGAAGATACAAACCTCGAATAAAATTCAAGGGAGGTCCACGGCTCTCCATTCTCTCTGATTAGTTACAAAGGTCTCCCTTTTTGCTGCCGCTATCATAGTCGAGATACACAGCCAAGATAATTTGGCGCCCTCCCGGCAGCCAGACCAAAAGCACATCTAGCCGCGGGAGCCGCCAGCCTCCTCGGTGAAATTTAATTCGGTGAGAAAGCGCAGCCTTGCAGAAGCATCCACCCCCATATTCATCAGCCGCCGTCGATTATCGAGGCCCGGTGTTTTTAGGGATGCAACGAGGAGCGGATGAAGAATTTGAATTTCTGGCTGGACTATCAGTAAAGGTTATTAAGCCATTGTTGATGCATCCATTTGTCGTGGCTGTATCCAGCAGTGTGACATTTATCAAGTATGTCCAGCTAAATGTCACAGAGAGAGGTAGCTCGCTGTCCTGTCCCTAATTAGGACCCTGAAAGTCACACTGAAAGTCCCTCTCTTCCTCTCCAGGACAACTTTGATCTCTTTCTCTTTCTTACTCTTGCCTGTATTTTCTGCACCCTCCCTTCTTTTGTCTTCCCTCCCCAGTGTTTCCCAAAGCATAGCAGGTAGTGCATGTTAAGCAAACTTTGGGGTTTTAACAATTGATTGTGAGATGGGGATAAAGCTCAGACAAATGGGGAAGCATGTGGGCCATCCGTCACAAATACAGGACTCATTGTTTGCAGATTTTAACCTATGGGAGAGCTCGCTTCTTCCCCAGCGGCCTCCACAAATCATAGGCAGGCGAGGGAGCGCAGCGCGCTCGGCAGGCCTGGCCTGGGAATAGCCTGAAAGCGGGACGGAGACTCAGCTGCGTGAGCAAAGTGCCAAGCTTGTACTACTTGCACTCGCTCCCAACGCACCAGCCCCAGTTTTACAAGCATGAAATTGATTTTTTTTTTTTTTGTGAGATTATGGAAAGGGAACATGAAAATGTATGTGAAAATCAAAAGAGGTAATCAAATGAAATTTAGAGTTGCGACGTATTTTACTTTCTCAAAATTGCAGAGTTTTCCAGAACTTTTCTGGACATCAGAGAGAAATGTTAGCTTAAGGACTTGTTCACCAATCCTTAAGTACAAACAGTCTACAAACAGTCTTTTAAAGGCTAACACTCGGACTTGAGCAATGGATTTTATAAATATCATAACATGTTTTTGAAGTCTGTAACACGTTTATCATATTTGGCTTCTAAACCAGAACTACAGGTCCAGTTTAACAGCTGATCTGAAACATTATGGAGGCCAAAAATGACATGACCGTTGTTCTTTACTGAATCAGTTTGCATTTCTGTATCGATTCCTTCACTGTGCATTAGGGAAGGGGTGTCACATATATTTTTCAATGCCATGATATTCATATATGTGGGATTCAAATCACTTAATTTATGTCAAATCTTTATTATCTCATGTTAACCATCAACTTTTTGTTGACTACCAAAAAATAAGGAACAATAGCCAATCAACATTTATTCCCAAATTATTTTGAAAGCCTGTGGAAAGATGTAAAAGTTATTTGTTTACCCCATCCAATCTGACTGAATTTAAATATTTTTGCAAAACAAGATGGAAAAACCACATTTGATTAGCCGTCTTTATTCCTTATAAATTCTTAATTATGTTAAGTTACAAAAAATGAGCCTGAGGACTCCATCATTTTATTCAAATGATGGAGTCTGGACAAACATGGTCACACAATGGCTTAGCTCTCAGTGAGAACATGATTTATACAACATAATGAGGCGTCACAAAGATCACAATGGCTGGTGGGTCCATAAGATGACATAACTGGTTCCTATTCACGCATTACATCATCAATTAAGATTGTCCAGACACTGTTCTGAACAATACGCGTCTCATAATCGCTGGAACATCTGTCTTAATAGTGTGTGTGCAGAGAAACCAGAGTGTCCCATCAGCTGAGTGCTCTTCCTGCCAGGTTTGACCCAGATTGCTGCATTTGTCAAACATGCTGGATAACAGCTAAGTTCCCACACACTCCTGCGACACTAAACTCTCCTTTTGAAAAAGTATTCATACCCGTTGAATCAAAATTTTGGTTCAAGGTAGGGATAGGAAATTATGGTATTATTTGTTTTCTTATTGTAATAAAAATCTTGATTTATCCATGTTACGATAGTTTCCAGTTAACATTTAAAATCCCTCCAAGGCATCTATATGCTATTTTCTGCACTTTGTTTACTGAGAATATCAATAAATTTTAAGATAATGATTAAATGAAGTTAGTGATACAAATGATGCTTCATGTGACTGGTGTTCCAAAGAAGCAAATGGGAAAGTTTTTAAAAGAGCATTATTTGTGTTTATGTGGCTATGATTAGTTGTGACCGCCTTTCACAGTATACAGTTAGCGAAAAAAATAATAATAAAAGAAATAAATAGTTATAGTTATCGCAAAATATCATGATAAAACTAAGTTCGAGGTTAAAGAGGTGGTGATATGTTTGCAAGATGCTGCATATTGTAGGAAGTTATTTTTTTACATTGAGTTCAGCTGGACATTAATGTGACCTTAGCCATAGAGAACAAAGCATTGATTTTATGCTAAAACATTTAAAGCTCAAATCATCTGTATTATGTTTTACTCCTAAATTTTAGGAAGAAACAAAAATGATCCAGTTTCAGAAACTTCAAAACATTTAGCGTTTCCAGTCACTGCTTTAACTCCTTTTATAGGAGTCTCTGACAACTTAAGTTACAGGCTTTTGTGTACTGTGAATTGTTGCTAATTATAATCGCCTGATGAACCTGGCACAGAGTCCAGTTTTTAATAGTATTTCTGTGCAACATTTAATGGCTGGTAATTATTTTGGCATGGTATCGAGTTCAGTGCGTGCCTTTCAGACTCATTCAGTCGCTGTTCTGTGCGTTGAGTCACAACTCTGAGCAAACAACACAGGTCACCTTGGGGTTTTTTTGTTGTTGTTTTTGTAGTTGGTGTGAAATCCGTGGCGTGTGTTGGTTCCAAAAAGTTTCTGTTCTTTTTTTTTTATTGTTTTTTTGGTGTTTTTATTTGAATTTCTCATGTTTGTTTTGGCTGCGCGAGCTTTGAACAAAGTCCAAGCTGCGTGGAAACCCAACGCAGACGAAAACAAAGAAACTCTTTGAAAGATCCTACATGAAATGTCGAATCTTTCAATACTGATTTCTGAATCATCCTGCAGTCCGTATGAAATCACATCGTGAGAAACACACCTTGGACCCCTTTTCAAAGATGGAGGAAACAATATAAGCAGCAACAATCTTTTATATGGAGCTCTTTACACACATGAGATCTGATTCAGGTATATAGAAGGCGTCTGAAGTATCAAAGGACGGCACATATGGAGTTCTTAATGGTGGAGCATGTTGCATTAATGTGTGGTGGGCTAACCCAGTGGTGAGTATCAGGAGACCTCCTACCTGTATGGAGTCGGAGCCAAAAACAGAGCCTTGGACTCATGGGAGAAATGGCTCTGAAGCCTGAGATTGATGATAGTTGGGGGGTGCATGAGTATGTGCAATATACAAACCTATTAAATGGATTCTACATGTGTTTGTTTTCATTAGTTTGACAAGCAGAATGCATGGGTCGTGTTAATGAGGTTTCAATTTTTTCCCTCAGTGGTAAATACCTGCATGAAGAAATCCACATTTTACGAAATCTGTGTACAAGCATGCGCCCCGCTTCCCAGATCCCACGCCTTCCTTTCTGCTTTTCTGTCATTTAATTTCCCCCCTCACCCAGTCCCTGCTGATTCCTTCCTCGTTTCCCGGCTGGGCCCCCTTGGCCTTCAGGTTCCCCCTAACTGAATCTTGTGCTGTTCAGGCGTCTATAGGGGCCCACCTGCCATAACGCAAATAATGCATTGAATTCTTCTGCTTTGGAAGAAAGGTGATAATGCCTTTCTGGGGCTGTCAAGTCCCCGAGGAGCAATGCGGCACCGCACAGCGCGGTGTCGAGCAACGTGTGAAGGAAGGTTTGCATAACCTTTTGATAAGAACATACAGTACCAAAGTAAACACACACACTGACAAATGCATGTGTGGCCCATTCTGAGAATACCTGCATCTTGCACATGTTCTGTGAGGATAACATGATGCTGTAATGAAATGTTGTCATCCTTGGAAAACTAGTAAATGACTAATCAGATAACTGACAAAAATGGCACTAAAAGGCAATACATTATAAAGATACGTACCTGGGTGCGGCGATGGTTCCGGGGTAAAACGTGTGACCCACATAAGGAGTTCTCGGTCCTTGACGCAGCCGTCATGATTTGACCTTTGGCAAATCATGACCGGTCTCTCACAACTCACTTTCCTGTCAGGTCAATGTTAAATAATGGTCATTAAAGTCGAAAAAATCCTTAAAAAACAAAAAGCTATATAAATACTTGTAATAAACTACACAGAGAATAGGCTAAGCGCCAGAAAGTATTCGAGACGAAAGCAACATACCAGCCCTTGTGTTGAAATCGCCACTTTTGCATGGTGGAGGTGCTTGATCCTGAGCGATACAATCTGTCGACTTCAGTTCTTGTTAGTGTCAAATTGATCTCAGGGGGAGGGGTCAGAAAAAGAGCAATTTAATAATCTTAATACAATCACAAACTTATAGGAGGGGCTAACTTCACATGGACTATGGTGACTGAAGGGCCCTGAATGGTCGGACCAAAGTCGAACTGTCAACGCGCGGTCACATAGTTTTCAGAAGTCCGTTTTGCCGCAGACCCTTCATGGTCTGCAAGCCAAGTACCCTGCACTATACGTTAAGGTGTTATGTCTACAACAGTAGCCTAATGAATACACATTGATCGTGGCAGAGAGGATCAACTCTTAATATGAGTTTTGAGGAGGAACTAATGATTGATGAGGTGGAGTATCTCATTTTATTTTACATGTTTTCAAAATAAAAGACAGAATGGAGGGAATCTGTGACACGTTTTCCCGGTTTATCGGGTCAGAAAAGAGGTGGGGGCTTCGGACAATTGCTTGTCAAAACTATCCATTCTGCTCTATGGTTGAGAAACCAGATACCGGAAGTTCCATATAAACACATCCACACAATTCAGATCAATCATATAATAGTTTTACATGAAAAGAGCAATAAAAAGTTTGCCCATGTGGTTGTGACAACTGGGGGCGGACAACATGAGGCCGAGAACAAAATGACGCAAATGTGACAATGAGAACCAATTTCAACAGTTCGACTCGACCAAGCAGAAGCCAGATCTTTACGTCACCAAGTCGAGCTTGTTACCAGTAAGAATTGGACTCCATCAGGGCTAACGTTTTCCAATAATCCTATTTTTAATGCTCATAGATGGAATCTATGAGTAAAGCACTATCATCTTTAGATGAGCACTGACACACTAACCTCTGCAACACCTTTAACCCTTAATTCATAAATTAATTGAAATCTGTTATGTTTTTTTTTTTTATTACATTCTAACTTTAAGACAAATTTTGTAATTATACTGCTTAATGACAGAGTTTTTATTTATTTTTCTTTTTTAACTTACCTTAACATTCTAGAACAGCACATGGGATTTTCATTCTGGCATCAATCTCATTAGGTTCAGAACTGAACATGTTACAGTTTAAACTGAAAACATGGGTACTTTTGGAGCTGAAATGTGGCAAATTGTGACAGAATTATAAACTCTAAATCAGCCTGACAAAAATTCAACTCAACAAATTGCCTTTGCTTTATAGGGCATCAAATTTTTGTCTAAGGGTTAGGGTACAGATTCCATCTCAACATTTTTTAACAAATCAAGAAAAAGATAGCATGAAATAAACTGACCAGAGTTACAGGAAAAAGTCTGAACACATTTCTGGTCTGTGTATTCTTCAGAGTGGTACTTTAATTTATAGATTGCTCTTCATTATCCAGACCACCCCTATGTGGAATCACCTGGAGCTGACTAAAGTAGTCCCCTGTGAACAGCTGAAGTTGAGACACGGCGGCTGGAGATTTCGAAGGCGGTGAATACATTTTCAGAAGTTTCTCTATGGACTCTGTTTCTCAGGCAGTCCTAATTAAAAGCATTTTTTGCTACAGAGCGAGTTCTGTGATTCCTACATATTTTTAACACACTCTGACAAGGTAAGGAAACACATGCATGACACAGAAGAATAGCTGTACGAGAATTAAGCAAAGCATAAATTTCATTTCTGTATACATGAAAAGGTTAAGGACATTGCATTGCCGAAGCAATAAAAAAATAGCAACTAGGTGAAAACATGAATGTTGTGCTTAATACCAGCAGTAAATGAACAAACAGGATGTCTGGGATGAACTGAGTAGTAGTTGCTACTTAAAGTTTTCTAACCAATGACGCCCTTGTTAAAGGGACAGTATGTATTTCCCATACAATCAAGCAGCTATGCCACCTTTAGTTATCATAAAAATGCTGCATATAGCAAAAATGACTTGAAATAAATTTGACCTTATAAGTTAATGCGATAAAATTGGGCCTCTGTCTCTTTAAAAACTCTTGCTCTTCCTGAAACTCTACTTTCAAGAAGTCATCACAATATGGCTTCTCTATCAACCCTTTAGCAACACTTTTAACACCTTTGCACTGAGAAGTAGCACATATAATGAGCTCAGCAGATGCACAGATCCACCAGGTGTTTGCTAATTGCTGCTGGCTAGTCTGAAGGAGATGAGTAGAGAAGTTGTGGGGGAGGGGAGCTCTGTGAGGCAGCTCTGAGGAGACGGAGCTAGGTCCAACCAGCTGAAGGGTTGCCACGGAAGATTAAAGAATTTCTCAAACATGCATGGAAAATAAATCAAAGCAACACTCCACTGTATGTTTTTGATGAAGGGATAACATTATAACATAATATAAAGATTAAAAGTTGATTTTATATGATACTGACTCTTTAAAAATGACTAAAGTTCCAGCAATTCAGTCAAACACTTTTGTTACCTCAGTTGAAAGATCCATTCTGGAAAATCTTTTATATGATTTCAAAAATATGTACAACCAGTCTGTTTTCATGTACAAGAGGAGATTTTCAAAATTTCAAAAGACATCTACAGCCTAAAGATCAATTCATAATCCTCACAAATCAGCTTAATTCCTTCATGGGCTCATAACCAACTGCCCATAAAAAGAAATCATCCAACATGGTGATAGGTTGTTTTGAACATTTATCAGTTTCTTAATTATCTAGAGAGTAATGGTAAAACAACCACGTTCCCTCTAATAGAGCTGATACAGCTTTTTCGACAATGTCTACTTCATCACTTTTATGCAAAGTCCAAAAGGCTTACAGAACTAGAATGCCCAAGTAACAGTGAAAGCAATCCTGTCCTAGCTAAAAAAATAAAATGCAGAAGTTCTTATCCTTCAACGGGCCTGAAGGCATTTCCACAGAGCGCACACTGTTATGTCTTTTCTCGCCTTTGCACACATGGAAACAGCTTTCATGCAAGCCAACCCCATGCTGATGCTTCACCCCTTGAAGTTGTAGACAAAGCTCGCAGATTCTCACACACACACCTATGCAAAGTGTTCATCAGCAGCCTCTGATGAATGAAGCATAGCATCAAAGATGACAGAAGGTATATTCCCACCAAAGCCTCCTTTTTGTAGTTTAACCTAATCAGTGTTTTCCAAGTGTTTCAATCTGCATCCTGTAGGCGTGAGGGCGTCTTCTTTCAGATATACGACCCAGCAGGGAGCCTGCGTTAACGTCGCCACGGAAAACAAGTGGCAAAGGAAAGAAGAGCAATTGAAACAAAAATTGGTGTTGATATGAAAGGGACAAGATGTGGCTCAACTGAAATAGAACTGATCAATGAGCTCCTAGGAAGAGGCATGCTGGGAATTTGGCGCTTCCTTGTGGCACATCGTCCCTTTGGAGACGTTCAAAAGGTGTTGGGGAAATTTCACGATTCTTTTCCCTTTCTCCCCCCACCCCAATCAGATCCGTCCTTTACTATCTTCTCTCCTGGCACTCCCGAAGTTCCATAATCCTCCTCTTTGCAAATTTATCCTCCGGTGTTTTCATTACTTATTAAAAGCTGTCAAGCCGTGGTTGGCCTTCACTCCATCATCCCCAGGAGTTCCCACGTTTGGTGCAGGCCTGAGCGGAGTGGGCATATCACATGCCATCCATTAGGCACAAAGGGTGTGGGGGAATTCTGAGGAATATTCACTCAAGTCTCCCCCCTTTTTATAAATTATCATATTACTAAAGAGGTCCATTTGCTATGTATGGTTTGTTGCCTGGGAGCTCCTCCTAATAGCCGTCTATAAAGCAGGAGGGGGGCTTTGGACTCTGATGTATGCCGGCCAGACCCTACCGTCAGTGGCGGACCAGGCCATCATTTATCTTTTTTTTTTTTTTTTTTTTTTTAAGAGCTCTTCCAGATGAGGAATATTAACAAGCATATTTGGCACAGATAAGGCCTAAAACAATCTATGCGGCACACTTTGCTGACACCACGCTGAGACGGGTGTTGACGAGGACGGTGGCAGGGCGTGGGAGGAGGGAATGACGGGTGTGTACTGGTCCTCGGGATCCGGAGGAAAAAATCCACACAATATGCCGCGGTCAATTAGTGCGTGCCATGCCGGCGCACCTCGGCCATACATCATCTGAGAGGATTTAAATCGAAAAAGTTACGTTAGCAAAGTGATGGCATTTGGAGGCGGCTGAAAATACATTCGTTTGTTTCCTTTTTACGGCGCTTCACAGAAAACATCCTCTGTAGTGTCAGGATAGAAAAGTCTGCTAATGTATGATTGTAACTGGTGCTTTTTTTGTTGTTGCTCTTTTTATTCATGATAACTATTTATACCAAGTACTGTTAGGACTAGTTTTACCTGGTATGATAAACAGCCCTAAGCCCCTCTCTAATGGCACATTGTGAAGTATGTTTGCTCTAAATGATCCATGATACTTAAAATAAAACACTTGCTCATGATCAGACAACTTAATATGTAGATTTTATTACCAAGTGCCAGCAGTAGTTGGACGGTTTTGCAATGCTTTCATCGTATAATTGCCTATTTGTTTTTCCTTTCACAGTTATGGGTACAGAACCTTTCTGCCATACGATTTATTTGTACCTGCTTCGATTAAAAATCAGTGAAATGAACTTAAAATTGTATTGCAATATGTTCCCCTACAACCTGGTAAAAATCAGTCCTACCCTTTTTTTATGTAGAGGGTCAGGAGTTTTGGCTACTGAGAAACAATGAGGTTTTGAATTTTACCCAATCGCTAACGTTTGTCCATGACAACACTATGAAATAGTTGAACGAGGCGACTTAATGTTAACTCAGTATTTGGAAGAGTCGCCACTTGAAACCACATATTTTTATAGTTCAAACACCAAATACACCTTAATGTTTGTTAATACACATAGTGAAAACTGTATTGGCACCAATGAAAATAGCTTGGAGCAGAAAAATCTGAACTGAATAGATTGGGTCCCCTGAAACTGATTTCATCAGTTTAAAAAAACTGAAATGAATACATATTCTTTTCAGTGGGATTTATTTTGTTGAATAGTAAATTACGAAGTTTTACAAGAAACCAGTGTGTCCTTAATTTCTATGGGAAAAGGAAAAACAAGAGGAACTATTTCAACTGAAACCATTTATGCTTTTAAATTAAAATGGCAGCAATTAGCAAACATTAAACCACTTCTTATAAATGTCTTGCTCCACCATCTTGTTATTCTTTTCTCTTATTTCTTTTATTAAATCCTTATAACAAGCTACAAAGTTCTACTGCGGTGCACCGTCTGGATCGGATGCTGCATTTCCTGTCACGCAACACAAATGTTTGGCACAGCGAGCTTTCCTCAGACAACAGGACACTCGGCTCAAATTAAAAAGAGAGCACAACTGAGGCCAGTCGCAGCGGCTCCCGCAACTGTAGGAATCTGTTCTGGATTTATTGGTTTCAATTTCACACCTCTCCTCTTTTAATGCCCGCTGTTTCGCTTTGCTCCTCACCTTCTGCGTTCCCAAACTGCCAGAGTTTTCACGACGAAGACAAAAAAAGTCTTCTCATTGTCCTTTGGATTTTTTGCCTCATTCTCGTATTGATTCATTTAGCTTTTTCTTTGTAATTTTTGTTCTTCCTTTTGTTTAGAAGGTAAGAAGATCGGGCCGTCTAAATGAATGCTAATCTAATTAACTCTCCATGCAGTTATTTCAGTGGCAAGCAGCCACCTGTTTAGTTTGAGCTCCATTTAAATGCCACATCAGACTTCACCAAACTAATTTCTTGACTTTTAATTATGACTTTTCGCTCGCCCGATTTCCTTCATTTGCATTCGCTTCCTCTTCCACCTCCTCATCTCGTCTCATCAGGCCTTTCAGACGGCCTCCGTCTCCAGAACCGTGTCTGTCATCTCATTGCAGAGGCTACAATGACCCACAGGCTTTGAATTTAAACGAGGCTGAGAGCCTGACGGGCCCGAGCCACGCCCGGCCCATATGGCAGCGCCTCTGATGGAAGGATGGAGGAAGAGCGAGGGAACGAGAAACTGCTGAGGAAAGCTTATGCTGCAGAAATGAAGAGAACAGAAGAAGGGACTCGGGTAGCTAAATTAAAGTCTCTTATTCATCCAGGGGGTCTGGTGGGAAGAGAATCGCAGAGGGCAAAACGCCGAGCATTAATCTGGCGCAGGAAGCTGGACGGAGGCGGGAGGAAAGGGCGGTCGCAGGTGCTCAACACAAGGACTCACCTGGCAGAAGAATGTGGCTTTAAAAAGAGCAAAGGAGAGGAGAGGAAGCACAGAGGGGGAGAGAGATTGATGCCATCTCACATGGATGATAAAAATAAAACAAAGCAAAAAAAGATATGGAGCGGCTTTTGTCTTTACTCTAGACAACAGAGGTCATAATTCACACTGAATGAACAAAATGTTGAGAAAAAAGTACACTATTTTGCAAAAAAATAAAATTGTAATGATGAACATATATTAAAGTTGCTACTTTATTTATGAAGCACTTTAAAACGAGAGCTGCGACAAAGTGCTTTACAGATAAGAATCGATGGACATTCAGAATATGGGAAGGACAAAAGAAAAGAGAATATATAAGTTTAAACATAAACGTATTGCTTTAGAGTGAGTTGAATCTTTAACAGGGAATTCTAATCAAAAGATATAATTGTCTAATTCTAAACAAATGTAAGTAATTCTGCCTCACTCTTAATTGAATATTATTAAATTACAAATCCCGACATCCCTCTCCGTGTCTTTTCAGTAAAGCCAACAACATAAACACAGGTTTACATTTAAATAATCAGAAGTGTTTATTAGTTAACATTTTTACTAATAGCCAACTTCCATAGTTGTTTTTCTGTATAAACTTTTGAAATGATATATAAATATTGGGTGGTTTTTTATGCAAATTAGGCATTTTCTGTCAAAACACAATGTAATTTGTACACTAATGGAGAAAATATGGAGATTTTGAGATTTTAGGTACTTTTTGTGGATTTTTTGCAAATTTTGCAATTTACTTTTTGATAGTTTTGCAAAAGGGTTCACTTGATAATGGCTGTACTGGTGCTGGGTTTACTCACCATTATGTACACATTACCATCCATTCACTCATCCTTTCATCATAGCTTTCTTTTGTTTCCGTCTTTCGTTTTTGCAGGTTTTATAGTCATAACCTTTTCACTGTTGAAACATCTGCCACAAATGTATAACAAAGTTTTAGGAAGGTAAAATGTATCAAGTAACCGTGCAACCTTAAATCTGGAAGAGTATTACGCCAGTTCAAGAAAACACAAAGCACCTTTAAACGTTAATCCCATGTTGCAAAAGACAACACAAATTGCAATAGCGGTCTCTCTCGTGGCGTTGAAACGCTGGCCACACCCATCACCAAACAGCATGGAAATATTTTTATCAATCCAGTATTACAAAACCCAGAGTCTTTGCACTAGTGCTCCCTCTTAGATCTCTACAGTATGGGAGATGGACATTAAAAATGTGTTGAAACCCTGTTTGCTTCGATTTCAGGGTAAACTGAGAAAATTGCATCTCAAAATTTATATAACTCCTAATGTTTTTTTTTGTTTGTTTTTTTTTCCCAAAGAGAGACACTGTAGACACAATACATTCTTTCCAAGCCTTTTCCTTTTAGTGGATTTACTTTTTATTTTGATTCATGGACTTAACCAAACATACAGAATCAACACATAATAAACTGCATTTTTCCTGATTTATACATCAACAGAAGACTAGCAAGCTGACATCAGCTGGTTAATAATGATGGAAGAAAGAGATGGGGGGCTGGGGCTGTTGCCCCCGACGACGACCTGAGTAATAACTCATGATGTAACCATGTTGTTGGCACCAATAAAAGTGCATTGATGCTAATGTTACTGCATGTATCGCAATCCCACCAGTAGCAGATTGGCAAGAAGTAAAATTAGCCTTGGGTACGAGTCTGTTGCCATGGCGCTCTTGAGATCTGCATAAAGACTCATTGAAATGAACATCTTAGAAATATCTCAGATTTACATGAGGATATACTGTTCAGTAGAGACATCAGTCTGCGGTTGGACATTTGATGAAGATAGGCAAGAGGGAAGAACAAAAGCAGCAAAGGCGTTTTTTTTTTTAAAAAAAGAAAAGAACTCTAGAGTGGCAAAGATACATTTAGCACCGAGGGGCAGATGAAAGGAGGAGGGCAGGAGAATATAGGAGAGGACACTAAAGAGAAAGGAAGACAAGACATACTGGCCTGGTGTGGACTGGCGGAGCCTGGGTGTCGGAGTAGTCCCAGTGGGCCTAGGGGTGCAGACGGACTTACGGAGGGGAGGAGGCAGAGATCAATTCTGTCAGAACTGGGTTCATACCCCCGGGGCCACAGAACTGGGCTGGCCCGCGGAGATACTAAAGGGAAGAGCAGTGGCGCTATTTATATCCTTTCAGTTTCAAGCTAAGTGTTACAGAAAGGAACAGGGAGATACGCCGTAAAGGCTGAAGACATAAAGTTGATAATAGTGCATGTTTGAACTTCGGAGCACAAGAAAGATCTGTGCAGGAATATTTGTTCTCATAAATCAGCCAGTAAAGGGCTGTAGCCTGCAGACAGAGGCACACTGAGCACTAAGCATCCTTTTGTCATTGCCGAGGAAGAGTCACAGCACCCAACGGAGCAACGGAGGCAAGACGGAGACAAAGACGGGAGAGAAAGAATAACCCGGGTCCTGCCTTGTCCCCCAGCACCCAGGGAAATCTCCAACTCCAAGGTTAATTAAGCACTGGAAATGAGATCAAGAAGCTTTCCCTTTCCGACTCATTAACCAATTACAACGCTCCTTCAAAACAGCTCAGCACTCATCTCAGAGTGCACAATAATTGTCTGCCAATGAAGATCAAATATCAGATCATGCAGAAAGCTAAGACTTGCTTTGGCAAAAAGCCACGGGTGCAATTGCGGAGGTCCAAACAACGACTGCAAACGAGGGGGAAAAGAATAAAAATATTTCCACAAAGGCCTTCATGTCTTCAGAAGAGGAATCCAATTATGTTTGTTTTAACAATAATAAAAAAAGGTCCGGCAAAAATACAATTAGATGAGCCTCTATTCTGTTATGTATAATTGCTGATTTTGAAGCAGGGGAAGTATGATTTGGCAACTAGATGAAAACAACCTTCAGAAAGGTTAGATGCTGCATTAGCTGTGGTGTTTCTAGATGTTTTTCCAGTTAAGGTGTAGTGCTGTGCGAAAGTATATGCGCTCCCTGAATATTAATTTCCAGTGTGAAACGGTAGGAGCATCATGGTTTGGGGATGCTTAGTTTTGTTTTTTTAGCAGAGACAGGAAAGCTGGTCCAGGGTTACCAGGAAGAAGGGTGGAGGTTAATACAGGAAAATGACCTGTATGATTTGAGATAAAGATTTTCTTTTTTTAAAAAAAAAGAGAGGAGAGAAAAATAGTCAAAAACGTCTACTGGAGATGTCCAACTGCAACAGCAACAAGATTTTGGGTAAATAGTCCGGATCCATCTCCGAGGAGCTTTTTTTTGTGCTTGTTTTTTGAAAATCCTCAATCCATTTCTTAGTCAAACATTTGCTCTTTGGGTAAATTTTCTAAAACAAATTCTATTACAAATTGTTTGTTTGCTTAATTCTTCCAGCTACAACTTTTGTTAACAGTCTTCTCCACTTACGCTGCTGAATTTTCCACAGCTTAAAAATCAAAGCTAAACTCTCATTATCAGCATGGGAACAAATAAATGTTGAACATGACAGCGGGGCTGAACTAGAAGCTTGATTAACTAATTAAACATTCGACTTCAAATCCTGGATGGTGGGCCACTTATTAAACAATTTTCCAATAAAATGCTTTCGGAAGTCATATCTAGGATTTTGCCATTTTAAGGCAGCAGCTTTTGGGACCAAATCAATAGTACAGTCAAAGTCTGACAGCCACAGGCTGTTAATCATTCGTGCATTTCTGACAAGGTCAGTTTAGCGTCTAATAAGAACAAAAAGACAAAGCCACAACTCTAATGAATCCCAATGAATCCCAACTACATACCCAACTGCTTTTATACTTTGAGAACCATTAAATGTACTGACCTGATAAGTCATATTTCAGGACTGAGGTATTTGTATCTGGGTAGAATCACCTTGCATGTTTTTTTTATTGCAGGCAATGTTCAGCACTATCGCACTCCTGGGGCTCTTTGTCAAATTCAGTTCTTTGTGGACCAATTCTAGGTGGTCTATGTTTATGGTTTCTGTGTGCATGCTCGCGTGCGGGAGTGCATGTGTGTGTTAACTGCATACATTTTAAATTCAAATGGCCACCTTACCACTAACTATTCACACTAAGATTGGATTTTTTTTTTTAATCTTTCTCTGATAAGTGCATCAGTGAACATAATAGTTTTAAAAAGGTAGAAAGTACAAAGAGTCTGTTGTTGAGAAATTGGATAGTTTTTTTTATGTATGGTAAGTATTATGTACAGTCAAATTCCATGTAGGACTGTCAGATTAAAAATACCAGATGAAAGTAACTTCTAAGCAGGTGATAACCTTACTTTTCATTGAGCCCACATTTTTGTTTTTAACATTTCTTGTTTTTCTTATTCTGATGTAATGTTTTAATCTTAAGGGTGGTTTTCACATTAGCTGAAGGTGGAAAATTGTCTTAACAGAAAGAAAGACTTGAAAACAGTCGGTGTGTAATTATTCTATATAATGTGTTTCACGTAGTGAATAGAAATGCATGAGCTTTGTAATAATATTTGAATTTATTGAATTAGCCCAGATACTGAGATACACAGGTACACCATAGAGTATTAAAAGATAATATTTATAATAAAAAGTAGCAAAAATGATAAAAATAGTAATAATTATAATATAGTAAGAGTGCACGTTTGAAAACTCTAAGGTAGAAAAAGATGTGAGCAGTAACTAACTTGAGGTGTAATGTATAATAACAATGTAAGTATAGAATTCATAATAAGTTTCATTTTTGAACTAATTACTTCTGGTTATTTGATTCATTAGAGTTTGGTTTCTTGTGCATGCCAGTAATATTCTCAAGAAAGTACATATTCAGTATTATATTTATATATTATATATGGTATATTTAGATGCTATATGATAGATTATTTGCGAAAGGAAGAGCATATTTGTGTTTACTTGAAAAATTGTCCACTTTACTGGAATTTCCCAGCAAAAAACAGTGATGGCAAAGAATTTAAAATAAAATCAGTTATTGAGTAAGCAACTTAGATTTTTGATAACCTTGCATTTTATATTTACAGCCTTCCTTCTTTTAGATCAATCAAGAACCTGTTAAAAGAAACCTACATGCTCTGGATTACTGCTTGGATTGGACACGGTGAGTTCTGCGCACGGACCAAATTTCATCATGTTTGAACAAAGTAAAACTTACTGTATGAAAGAATTCCCACTTGCATTAGCGTATGACATGAAGAATAAATGGAAGAAGCGAGAAACTCACAATGACTCCTTTTGTATAACCTCATTTAACAATGAGGTTTGCCATGCATGATTTATAGATTCCCAACGTGTGGGAACGGGCAGATGGAGTGGGCCGCATTCCATTCTATTATACGGAATGAAAAAAAAAACAAAAAACAAGTAGGAGTAAAAAAGGATGTGGATTTAAATAAAACAAGAAAGGAAAAGAAAAAACCTGCGACGCCAAAGGCCGAGAGATGGACCAGATACGTACACTGTCGCTTCTTGCACACACCTCTCCTGTTGTTCATTTGTCTCAATTAGCAAGTGTCCATTCAGCTTGTACAGTCTGTAAATTTATCCCACCCAGCCATCCATTCCCTTTACCTTCTCTATTTTTCCCCCTGCACTGCCTCCTCCTTTGTTTGTTTAGTAATATTTACAAGCAAAGTGACATGAATGTCTTATGCTGGATTAAAATTTACTGAGACATCTACTAAGACTCGCACAATTAATGATGAATATTGGACTGTGCAACACTAAGAAAATGTAATGAAACTCTTATGAGTTATGAGCCAGTCTGACCTTCCCATAATATTCCCACTTTTAGTAAAAAAAATTAAAAAAAAATCCACTGTACTTCAACAAACGTTAAAAACAAAACCATCCACAAAATAAAACATCAGATACTGGCTGCTAAAATAATAACACAATGATTATTAGCCGTCATAAAATGACTAACATCTTGATTTTGATAGCCAATACATAGAATACACATTTAGTCATACTTTTGAAGTGCTTATTGGCCATCTTGCTCTTTGGCAGTAACACTTGATGTCTAAGAAGTTGATATTTATAGGTTAATTAGCCAGACTGTTCACTCACTTAGTCACCCTGCCAACTGACCTCTTAAAAAAATCTTCACCTTAATAGGAGGGATCAGTTTCCAAAACATGACAAAACATTTTTCCACAAATTTATCACTATTCATTCTTGTAGTCCTCCTTCAAATGGCCAGCAATGCTCAGCTACAGGTGGGGGAGGGTCACCAATGGGTTACTACTGCACCATATAACCAGATACAACAGAGTTCACTCCTACACTTTCTCTGACAATATTCAAGACCTTTAAACCTTTGGAACTGTATGATGTTTGCAGTTCTGAAGCCATAACGTTTCAGGTTTTAATCTGGAAGAAGCTTCTGGAAAACTGCAAAAATGATGAAACACTGATATCCAAGTCAAGGCTAAAAACCCATTTTAAGGGGAGTCACCACTGTTAAGTAGTGTTTTATTGTTTTTTTGCTTGTTTGTGATTTTATTTTCATTCTAATCACGTAAAATACATTGAATTGTCTTGTCTAAGTCTAGTTATATTCATCCAGGCACTGCAGTTTGATTCTGAGTTTTTCACATATTCAGTTCATGTTAGATCATACTGTGATTTGTTTTAGTGACTAGTTTCTGTTTTTGAAAGGATTGTGTCATTTCATAGTTTTATAGTTTGTCAACGTGCTTTTGTAGGCAGAAGACGTCTACACTAAATATGAAATTTTCAAACAGTCAGGTTTTTGGTATTATGATTCCTACACATAGACTCGGCTAAAAATACAGACCAAAACTTGGCAAACTATTCAAAAGAATCCAGATACTAATCAGGTGCAACTCTTCCATGAGAATTCCTCACTGATTCTCAGAAGTGCGATGGGACAAACCGGGGCAAAAATCCATTAACAGAGTCTGTTTGCTGGTACTACATTTGTCACCTTAACATCCACAGGCTCATAGTTTCTCTAGCAAACACCATTTTACTGTCAGCGCTTGTGCCAAGTATGATATTAACCATTAATATTTCATGCTCCACGTCTGGGTAGTTCCCTCCATTTACAAAGACAGCTTTGCGTTAGCATGCATGAAACCAGAGCTCTGCTCGGGTTATCACACCATTTGAGTTTCAACCTTGCTTTCTGGTGTCTCCATTGGAAAAAGCCCTCCAGAGATTACTGAACTGGGGAGCCCCCACTGTGCACTGAATGAATCAGCTTTTCAGACTGTCAAGTGGCTGAAAAGAGATCATCTTTCATATAAAAACACACACTGTGACTCTTCAGATTTAGTAAACGTCGGTGAGTTTGTACAGAAACTCACTAATAAACTCATTTAAAGAAATTAAGTGGTTTCCTGCCAAATGATTTCATTATTCTGTTATTTTTAAGCTTATTTTGGTCTTATTGTAAACTGTTTAAGTTTTAGAAATTGCTTAAACTCCTGTTACAATATTGAGAAGCTTCACTTTTTTGAATTCACATTTTATGTTTACACTGTATATTCCAAATTTTAAGACTACATAATTTAATTTCTAGTTTGTCCATCTGTCCTTGAGCCAAACAAATTTTGTTCTGTGTAATCTGTAAGTGGATCTCTGAATGACAAATAAAAGCCAAAGCCATTCTTTAAGCACGCACTTTGATATCTGGGACTCATAATAAGTTGCAAATATTGCTTCCTAATAAAAAGGGGCAGGATAAGAGGGCAAATATATATTTTGTTGTTTATTACGCACATACTTTTTCCTGTTGATTTTCTCAAGAAGTTAATTTTCTGATCATTTTTTCAACATAAGTCAATCTTGAGAGCAAAAAACGTTTTTGTAATGAAACTGTTCTCGTCATCTCGAGAACAACATCTGGACATTAACTTATAATCTCAATAAAAACATTGGGAAACATGTATTTAACATTTCTTGCCATCTGATTAGTTTCCATGCAAATGCGAGGCGGTTAGAAAGGCTAGCTGGAGACAGAAATGGCACATCATCAAAACTGCAGATTTGAGAGATAAATTCAGGGTTCATACACCGTCTTCAGGAATTTGCAAAAGTATGGAAGCCAGAGTTAAGACACAAGTCACTGTAAGTCAGTATGAAAGCTAACTAAAATATCATTCAAACAAGATATCGAGACCTTTTTGGAGCACAAATTATCTTATTCTTTTTAAGCAATGGTGCCACTTCCAGAGAATTGCAGCCTCTGGTGTTGAGCTTCATAATCCATATAACAAATTCTGGTTTTCAGAGTCAAATATGCATAACTTGCATGATTATTTTCCAATCTTCCTTCCTGAATGCTCTAATATGTCTTGATTCATCCTAAGGCTCCAAGATAAACTTTAACCCCACAAACATAAGCACAACACTGGTCACAGTCATGTTGTATGTCTAGTGTTAGCTTCTGAAATCCACCTTTGTTCAACAACAAATTTCGAAATCATAAGATGTATTCCACAGCGAGGGTTTTATATATATATATATATATATATATATAAATATATATATTTTTTCTGAGAAATAAAAAGAATGAAAATGAGGCTCAGCAGCAGTCTTTTCTCTGACTCAGTCATGTCTTGCCTTCTCTCCTCCTCCTCTTTTGTCCTCCCATTTCAGATTCCTGTTATCCATTTGATTGACCAAACCCTTTAATCACACAGCTATCGAGAGAATGGAAATGGCTGTGGCTAGATAATTAGCTGCTAGATAATGGATGCCTTTTTGTTTTTTTTTTTTCTTTCCTCCACTCCCCAACAGCGATCATCTCCTCCCTTGTTTACTGGTCATTCCTGGAACAAGTTTACACCTAATTGACTATTCATCACAAGCCATCTGATGCTCGCCATGAGGCACTTCTGCCAAAGCGCCACGCTTTCACCTTCCTGAATACAGATACGCAGACAAACAAAGACCAAATAAAGTCAGCAGGCTCAAAATAAATATTAATGTTCAAATGCACACTCACACACACAAGAATGAACACAGAAGGCGATTTACCAGTCGGGGTTAGCAGGGAAAAGTTCCCCGTTCCTCATTGACAGCTGCCAGTGAGTTAGTCGGTTTAGATCTTGATCAAATGAAATTAAGCGAAAACAAGAAATGCGCAATGGCCAAAAGTTATGAACTTGAGGAAAATCTTTTGAGTCCTTTCTGCGTTTTATGTTTTCCGACAATCAGGTTGTAAAATATATATTTCCTAGACTTTACTTTTCTCCACAAATCATACTGACACAGTAAGTCCATAGCAACGCCTTCATAACTTTTGCAATGTGCTTGGATGGTGTAAACCAGTTTCTAGACAAATCATGACTGATGATCAATTTTTGTTAACAGGTTTTTAATAATTTGCTGACTTCTCTTCATTCAACTGGTTTGAGAAATAACAGCAGTTCCTCACTGGGTGTAATTTTGCGCAGTGACTGTAATGAGGCTCAGTGACCCTTATTCTTCTCTCGAAGTTTGTTCTTACCAACATAAGGAAACTGATATTCATGTTGTTTTTGAGGTAATATAGTTGTACTTTTGTGGTTATGAGATATTTTGGTGTTTTATTATTACTTTCACTCTGATTTTATATTAACATATACACAGAACTCCTGTTCACCTTACAGCTCAATGTGTGGGAAATTTATTGTTTTGGGGCATACTGTGTCTAAATATTGGTCTTATAAAACTTAATTTGACTGACTTGGGGAAATTGCTTTCTGGAGAAATGGTTTGGGTGGTCATTCTATTATTCTCAACATTTTAGTTTTTGGACAATGACAATTCTCTATTTCTGACTGTGTGAAATACTAAATCAGTGGCTTCCCACAGTATATAAGGATAACAGTAATTTCAAATTAAAAACAGGTAAAAGCTTAATTTGCCCACAAAACTCAGCAGGAGATATTTAGTCTAGATGAAGTTCTAATCTCTTTGTTGTGAATAAATCTACAATAAAAACCATATTTCTTTCTTTACAGAATGCGTTTGCTGCCAACATTCATTATCCACTAAGCAATATATTGGACAGCATTTGATATGAAACTTTCTGGTAGCATCCTGATGTATATAAGCAGTCCAGGTTTGCAGTAGACCATGTTGTGGAACATTATTCTACCCGAGAATAATTCTCTGTTGACGTCGTCCAAAAGATTTTGCAGCCATGGAAATGCCTTCGAATCATCCAAAGCGTATCTAAAGGTAGGTCTGGTATCCACAATTTGCATTTGTCTCCAGTAAGATTATGATATAAGTCAGTATTCAGAAGACGTGCCATGAGGTCCTGTTAGTAGTTGGGCTTGTATCAATTCTTCAAAGGGCAGTGATGACCTATCCAAAATCATAAATTACTGGACTTGTTCAGCTATTCAGATCACAGGTGGTCAAGTTCCATCCTATCCTGCCACCATCCTACCCTGCAACTTTAAGTTGTATCCCTTGTCCAATACACCTGAATCCAAAGCAGTAGTTCAGCTCTACAGAGGTCCGGTAAAGAGCCATTAACGTGATATATTGGAGAAGAGATGCATTTAATAGTTGCAGAATAGTATAGCACTCGAGGACGGGACTTGGGCTTCCCAATTTAGGATGAGAAAAATACAATATTTGTGGTCATATACTGGTCATGTATGGACTGTTAAGTTTAAATTAACTTGAAGCAAATCTGACTACTCTTACCTGGAGATATGGTGTTGTCGATTGCCAACAGATGCTTAAATTGTTTTAATTGCTTGAAACCTCACAAAGTTCTCACTTAATTTTATAGCTTTTATCTACTAATTTCAGGAGTCAATGGTGGAGGGCTGAAGTGGATCTTGAACAGGTGGCTAACACACCACAAGGCCAAGACTAAGACAGACTAGCAACTATTTTCGAATTTCTGAAATTTAGATATGCAAATTGTCAAACCATGTAAGTCTGTGGACAGTGGAAGTAAAGGGGGGTCACATCTTTGACTTTTTCTTTTAGTGAAGTGCCTTGAGACGACACGTGTTGTGAAGTGCCGCTATATAAATAAACCGAGTTCAGCTGAATCCTCCAAAGGGATGCATACAGGACGCCCCCCGGTTGGATGCTGGAACCACCTTAATAGACTCATTTTGATGCGGCGAATCATCATCTCTTCTTCTCCCTCCCCAGTGACAGCACCCTTTACCCTATTTGTAAGTTTGATCCCCTTCAATCCATTAGGACATGATGACATTTTAATCCTTTGCAACACCTCTGTGTAGTTATGCTTTAGACTAAATATGCAAATGTGGAAAAGTTTGGAACATTATACTTACAAAGCTGAACATTTCAGATAAATGGCATTGAATACAACTGACTTTATCCATCAGTTTAATGAGTGAAATTGAAAATTAGTGAAAAGATGTGACTGCTAAGTGTTAGTTTAGGGATGTGGAGACTAATGTAACCAGATTAATGGAATTTTTTTTATAATTATGTAAATTTCTCTAACAGATTTGTTTATCAGATTAATTATATTTCTAAAAACATATTTAAACTCATTTATAATGGCCTCTTATTTTTACATCACAAAAACTGGTGTTTTACCAGTCTGTGTGCTTTTGAGATGCGCTGCATGTTAGCAATTTGGAAATTAATTTGCCAAAGAGGGAGGATCAGATATTTTTAAAAAGTACAAGGAAAAAAAAAAGGCCTGTAACATTTGGCTTCCTGCAGAGTTGCCAACGATTTTTCATCAAGACCACCAGGTTTTTGCCATCAGGCGAAACAGGACGACATTCACATTTTGCCCCAATTAAAGTCTGTGACTCTGCGGAAAGCTACGGGATAAATTGCCTCCTAATCAGGCAGGTGTGCTGTGAGGACTCTGGGCGTCAGAACGTTTTAGATCATTCCATTTATTACCAAGTTGATTTAATCAGCACTGCCCGCTGATTTGATGAATTGCTCTAATAAGGAGCTTGGTGAATTGTTAATCTTTGGGCCAAGACACGGCATTCGAAAAGTCTTTTAATGCTGCCAACACAGATAAATAATTATGATCATTAAACGTGACGGTAACATATGGAGATGGAAAGCAAAAAAAAAAAGAGAAGAAGAAATAGGGGATAATCATTCTTGTGGGTTTCTATGAGTCTAAAAAAGCATATGCAGCATAATTACAAAGCAAAAAAAAAAAAAAAAAAAAAAAAAAACACACACAGATATATAATTTAAAAATTAAGGTTTGTGCATTGGTGTCAATTAAAGTTCAGTGTGTTTTCTGTGGTCAGGAACACACCAGGACAGCAGCTTGTTACCTTTACCTCATCATCCAATTTATCATCAGAGCACGCAGCAAAGGACAGCACGTCCAAGGTTTTATGCTCCAAATACTATATTTTCATGCCTAATTTACACATGCAGAAGATTAATGAAACAGTGGTTGTTCAATACGTGTCGGCGTGTGTGTGGGGGAGTGGGCGTGTGTGTGCGTGTGCATGAGAAAGAGAGAGAGGCTCTCTGGCTTTAAATCAACCTACTGAATGTGCTGGGAGCTCATGCAGAGAGAAAATAGAGTGCTGTGGTGGAGGTCTGTCCTATGTGTCTCCCTGAAGAGCAAACAGTGACACACACCCACATGCGGGAACACACAAATGGCAATTTATTTGGTAAGAGGCTTTGGCGTTAAGCTTTATATGTTCTTTTAAGCCAAAAATGCAACAGATTTTCCTTTTGAATTGTCTGTCAGTAATGGTAATGACAATCTCGGGCTATATTTACAACAGTTAATGCATGGACTCAATTCTCCTTGACACAATGTGTTCTGCTCCAGTTTGTATGTATCCTTGAATTTGCTATTTGTTCTTTTAAATTCTACGGATGAAATACATTTGAGCTTGATTTACCTCATAGTGATATTATATTTATGTGTAGAAGGCTGCGACTGTCATGGATCTCTCAAAGATCAGAAATCACTGCTGTACCTGATGCTACCGCAAAATACATGGTTAGGCACAGAAACAAATACATCTGCTAGATCTACAACAGCTTTCAAGAGCCGATTGTGCTATCTTGTACATACAGATCCATTGCTTCAAACAAGAAAAGTCAAGCACACACCTCCAAATTGCACATAAGCTAGTTGCTGGAAGGCTGAAAGTTGCTTTGAGTTTTTCGTTTTCAGATGTGATAGCTGTTGCATTAACATTGTGCTTCATGAATAATTCTAGTACTCGCTACTGCACTTACGATAGGTACTTGTCTGTTACAGGTATGCATTTCATTAAAAGTTAAAATAATCTGAGCAAATGTCTCATGTTATGCAATTAATCGGGTGCAGCTTATATTCCGTGCACTCAGTCCAGAAATTACGGTAATTATGCTTTACTGACTTTGGCAGTGAGAAAAATTATTTAAAAAGGTTGAGGCGTCAAAACTTAAACAAGCAAGCCTCAATAAGGACCAAAGTTGGCCCCACGTCCCACATGTAAAACTCACATTTTGGCCTCATTCTTCAACACTAGAGTTACTTTTTCTGGTCACTACATGGACGGATGTCCCCTGATCTTCCAGTGACCTCTGAGAGACACTCGGCTCAGACAGACATACACTCCCATGTAAGTGAGGACACCTTCAGTGGGAGGTGACATGACTAGCACAGGGAAGAGAGCTTCCACATCAGAGAGTTATGGCGGGGACTCTTGTTTTCACATCTGCTTGCTTTGACCTCTCCCCATGCTCTGACCTTACAGCGGCCATGTGCTTCTGTACACGCACACACACACCCCCACACACCTTGTGGAAGTCCGGTAACATCATCTGTTAGAAATCACTGAGCACGTCTTAACAAGTTCAGTCACGATCAAAGGGAAAAATGGCACAACCTTTGCACAGCCACACTCTTTGTGCACAATCCTACACCATCTCTCCCTCTTTGGACAATTTCAAGAGCAATTAGTCTGTCCGTGCCACCAAGGTTAGACAGCATATCTGATCAAGGCTCGGATCCAGAGGAGAAACAGCGCCTGCTAATAATGTAGAGCTAGGCACGGGTCACCTGTGACTGTAGCTCAGACTATCTCCGCTTGTTTCTTCTGTTCTTTTATTCAGACAGGAGCTGGAGGTTTATATCCCTGCCTAATTTACACAACTCTTCCCCCTGGCTGTGTTTTGCCCTCTGTCGTATTATGTGTATGGTACATGAAGGAAAAATCAAACATTTAGTTTCACCCATGGTGGCCTACCACCAGCATTTTCCTTATTAGGCTGAAAGCAAGCACTTATAAAGCACATTTATCGAGCAACTAATAAGACATAAAGCTAATGCCCGGAATCCTGCTTGTTATAGACCATGACTTGAAAAAGTAAACAACGTTTAAGGTTTTGCAAGTATGTTTCATGATGTTAACTGGTTTGAACCTCATTTGCCATGTTTACTTTAGAAGTTGGCAGAACAGGGCGACTTTCAGGTTGATCTGCCCTGAAATGCTTGGCAAAAACAGAAAAAATAATCTTTTCCCCCCAATCAGTGCATCTCCAAGTAGCACACATCAGTGCTGATGCTGTTACTGAGTGAAAACTCACCATTGAGGTGTAGGAAGCTAGTTAAAGGGGAAAAAAAAGTTTTCTACATGTGTTTCATTTAAACTGTTACAAAACAGCTTAAATGAACTAGAGCAAGGAAGACATCTAAGCTAACATGTCTGTTCTTACTATTCTGTCATAATAGCAACATATACCATGTGAAACTAGTTATGTGTGCTGACATATTGAAAAGCCCTGTAGAGTAAATGGTAGTATTTCAGGTTTTGTAGTCTTTGTTTTTATTTATATGCCGCTAAAATACATTTTTGAGTTTTAGCATAATCGTGCTAAAAATATCACTTTCTTTTGAGCTTTTCTTACAATATAGTACAGCTTGCACTATTTTTACATAACCCTAAATAATATTATGTTCCACTATGCTACCTGATGGGTTGCTTTACTTATCCAGCCTGTTGTCAAAACATATAAATCTGTCTTGGTTTTAAGTACCTGACCTGCTAAATTGTAAGTGCATTCACTGGAAGTGCTCCATGATGGAATGCACAGCCAGCATGGAGAGAGGAGGACATGCGTTACGTGTTCGCTCTAAGAGGAAAGATTCACACACCAAGAGTAAAGTGACTCTGCAGGTAATCCTGTATTTTATCAGGCTTGATTAAATCTGGGAGGTCTTCTAAACTGACGACTGTGCAGAGAGGTGTAAAATATAAGTTCAAATGGGCAACCTTTCAAATTACAGGTTGGTAATGCAGATTAAGTAAAAGTCAGGGCAGCTTGTAGAGCTGTAGTTTTTTTCACTTTTAGAAATAGGAGAAAGAAGAGGGGGGAATCATTAAAGGATGGTTTTCTTAACCCTCTTCTGGTTCATATGTCTCAGATTTCCAGCTGGTATTACCCATTCTGACAATATATCAATTATGATAGCAGAAATTCAAGATATATTCAATCTATTTGTATTTTTTTATTTAAGTTCAGGAATTAGGTTTTATGTCCATCTCACTTCTGCTCATTTTGTACTTTTTGACCTTAATTTGTTCAATATCACACATATATGTATATATACATACA
>CAEGAE010013087.1:0-22590 GCA_903067095.1 Girardinus metallicus | reverse complement strand
TTTATTATTACATTGAATTAATTTCAGATTTTTGTATAACTTTTCTTCAAGTTAACAAAGTGAGCTATTATTGTTACCAGTTAATTTTCTAAACTACAGAAAAGTAACTGTTAGAGAAGCTCAAATGTGAAAAATTGGACTGATGTTGATATGCTATAGTAACACTGCTGTTATGTTAGATTTACCAATGTTTTATTTTATCTTTTTTTTATCCGATTCCCCGATTAATCGTAAGAATAATCGATGGATTGCTCGATTACTAAAATATTTGTTTACAACAGCCCTATTAAAATGTGACTACTAAAAGCGTGAAAGATGGAAGAAATCTTTTGAATGCTGTTCCATTAGCTACCAATAGTTCTTAAAGAGGAATCAAAATTGGTTAAAATTAGTATTGACAGATCAGAACTTTAGAAACATAATTCTTTGCTGATCATCTCTAATATTCAATGTCTATCTAAAAGAGGTTTCAGTCTGGCAATCTTCAAGGAAAAAACACTTAGAAATAAAAGATTTTATGACCATATTTTTTTTTATCAAATAGTTATTTATCAAGATAAATAAAATAATAATAAGGGCACAAAATAATTAGTTTGCATGTACGAAATGAAACGGGGTCAGGATGGATAAATGGGGCTGCAAATTAGTAAAGGTGCAAATCGATCCGCAGCCTGTTTATACTCGCTGCAGCTGTGTTTAATTACTGATGTGATCAATACTTTCACATGTCATCCAAAATACTCATTTAGCTTTCTGTTTGGTTCTGCTACAATTTAAAAAATGGAAGTTTTGCCAAGGCAGCTGTCAGGACAAAATGAGCAATTTGTAACTATCAATTTGGCTTTTGGGACTTCTATTTTATTTTTTTTTTTAAATGTTGTGATTGGAGACTGCACAATAATGTAGAAGTCAGCCTGCTTCCCACATTACAATGATGTTCTGGATTAAAATCAAATGGTGGAGTTTGGATGTTCTTTCTATTGTTATGTGCTCTATCTTTCTCCCATCATCCAAAGCATGTTAGACTAACTGCTGACCATGAACTGTGGTTGTTTGTTTCCTGTGTCTGTGTGCCAGCCCTTTAATAGTCTTTTGGCCTGTTTATGTGTATTCCTGAACAGGAACACTAAACAGAATTCAGCAAATACTGGTGGATGTTTTTTTTTTTTTATTATTAATGCTAGCTTCATTATAAAACGGAAATGTGAAAGTGTGTCTCTACAGTTTTTAAAAGGAGATCACAGGTGAATTTCAACAAGTTTTTCATTTGTTACTGTTCTGCAGTTTTCACACCAACTATTTGATGCAGCCTAAAGTGAACCCTTAAGAGCCTAAATTACAGAGGATGGGAAGCAGCTCCCTAATGCACCCTCACTTCAGTGACTGGATGAGACAGGTGTAGGTGTGCTGCTCTAATGATCCTAGTTAAAACACATCCGCAACCACACATGGCCCCGCAACAATATGCAGGGTGATATCATCCACAAACATGCACCTACACACACACACCTACACGGATGAATACCCAAACACACATTCACACACCTACAAATTCACACAGGCACAGAATAAGTCAGGTAAGGCTAGCCAGCTCCTGTGAGGCCCATGAGAGAGTAAAGTAGGGGGCGGGAGGCGGTTAGTTTGCAGTGTTGCTGCACCAGGACGATGCATTAACATTCATGAGGCAATTATGCTCCCCTTAGAGCTAGTCATGAGTGCCAGTGTTTCTGCAAATATTCCATCAATCTTTATTTCCTTAAAACTCCACTACATTGCAGAAAACACACTTTTAGGGGAAGGAAAATACAACCCCCTAATTTTAAGCAGCCAGATGAGTCAATGTATGGAAGCGGCTGCTGCATTCAGAGCATCACAGAAGACATAAAATGGGAGGGTTTTTGTTGCATTATGTTGAGGCTTTACGGTATTGTATTGTATGCATGCATGGCAGCAGATGAGAGCGAACACCCCCGTGATAAACACAGTCTACCACACTGCAGCACAAACAACATCGATACAATGAAAGCAATGAAATGCTTTTTGCCCCCCTCCCCGCCGTTTTACGCAGAGGATGCTGATCCCAGAGATGCGGCACCAGTCACCATTTTCCCCCTTTAAAGAGGCGGAGTGGGAGACAATAGCTCGCAAGAACTGATCCACAATGCGGAGGGGATTTTTTCTTAAACGTCTCAGTTAATAAACAGAAGCTCACCAGTGAAGCGCACAGACATTGCAGTGCCACACATGCGCCTTAACAGGTTTAAATGTGCCATCACTTAAAACCTCTACGATTCATTTACCCGTGAATAAACTATGTTATCCCTGCAGTGTTTTAATGACATTTGCCACCTGAACAGCAGTCAACATTAAGACTTTCCACTCCGATGTCTTCTCTAATGTAACATTTTCTTAAACTCACAAGACAGGGATTTTGTTTTTACCTTTGTTATCTCCGCTCGGTTCCCTCTGTGATCCCAGCGTGCTGAAATAAAACGTGTCACCTTACATGTTTCATTGTAAATTCCCAGTTCTGGAGCAGGGGGAATTGGTTAGCCGCAGTGACGTTTCTCCTCCAGCGTAATCAGAAATCAAGGAAAATTAAAACAAAGCGTTAAAAGCGCATAACATCAGCGGGGAGGACGTGTCTGCGCGGTAATCCTGTCACGTTAGTTAAGTGCGGGCGCTGCGGTGAACGTCTGACCCGCACCGAGGCTCCGTGTACGTGGCTGCTGCCGCTTCTCCGCCTGCCTCACTGAAACACTTTACTCTCTCTGAGCGCCGCTGTGCTCCGTGGCCAACTCATTGATTGGTTAATGTGGCGTTTGCCTACGTTCGCATTCCCAAACTGCTGGGAATGAATGACCAATCCTAAAGCGGGCAGTTCCGATGATCAGATCTGATTGGCTGTCATATTTGAAAGCGAAAGTTCCCGGTAAACTCGCGCTTGCTACAGGTCATGTAAATACTAATGTGCTGATCGGAAATGCTCAGCCGTATTCATTAACTTATGGACTAAGCAAAATATTCATGAGTCATTAATCGACTTTACTGGTATGACTAAACAGCCAGTCCTGGATAAAGAAGTTCTCAGTGGTTGAATTTTGGGAAATCATTTCAAATCCCGGTACAAACTTTTTGCACAGCCTCTACTTACAGTTAATGACTACTGCATGTCCTGTCAACCATCCACTTCCGGGAAGCTGATGCATCTCCAGCGGTCATTGGGTGATTGGGTGATGTTCAGTTCATCACAGGGAAACACAAAGATACTCAGAACATGTACACACACACACACACTCACACCAGTTTAGAGAGACCAATTAATCTAATTGTCATGTTTTTGAACTGTGGCAAGAAGCCAGAGTACCCAGAGAAAACCCAAGCATGAACAGGGAGAATATGCAGAAAGACCCAAGAACTGCAATGCAACTGTTCTTGTATGCATAGTTTTCATTAATAGGCCTACATGTCCAAACAGCTGCTGCACACAGATATTACTGGATTACTTTAGGTAAACATTTAGTTTGTTTTATTTGTGGAAGAAGGAGTGTTTTCCAAGGTGGAGGAATCAAGGGGAACATTCCCTTAAGTTGGAACATCATGTAGAAACTACACATTGTTCACCTTTCCCATTCTCAAAATAAAATATGGCCATTACATGTATAAAATATTAACAGTTTGTTTGAAACTGTAATATAATGGTCACATATTTGTGCACATCTAGTTGTAGTAGTTTGTATAACAATTAGCAAATACCAGTTAGCTTTCTGTGTTGCTGGTTGGGTGTAACTGGTAATTCTCAGGCAAATGAAACATAACATGATTTACTTACTGTTAATGAAGCAACACATCTATGCACTGACTGGAGTTTTACTTCAGGAATGTACCCAATTCTATTTTATATTGCTCATGGCCAGCCTGTTTCATTTCCATCATCCACTCAACTCTCACTTATATTTGTATTTCAGATACAGTCAAGTTAAAATCAGGTTTTTTAAGCTCCCTGGGAAGAGGACTGCATGTAAAAAGGTCTTCAAAGACTCTGTTATCATCCTCTAGTGCTGCCTTCCATTAACACTGAAGCTGTTTCTCATTCAGCAAAGTGGAGTTATATTTCCAGGAATGCAACAGATCTATCAGAATGTCTTTTCATATTGCTCACGGCCAGCCTGTTTCATTTCTATCAACAGTTTCCTTTGACTTTTCAAAAATTGTGGCCTTGTAGTACAAAGAAAGAGAGTATTGAGGTTTTTGACATTATGCACCATTCATTTCAATAATATTTCTAATCAAAATTTTCAGTGTGAGCAATGGCTTTCCTTCCTGTTAACATATTTTTGTGTTGTCTAATGTATTTTAACCTGAGAAAATGTACTGACTTCTTGGATAATAGTTATTTTTGCTTTCAACTTGAATTTTGTGGATCTGCATGTAGTTTTTAGCAATAACCACTAAACTTAATGTGTAATTTTTAGCAATGGCTGCTAATGTTTCTCACTTGAGGCACCAGAATTTATATACAGAACAGTCTTACTTGCCTTCTAGTTTACAATGCATTTCCTCTTTGTTTTCCTTTTTGTTTTTGCTTTAAATCTAGAACCATCCATGACTTTATACTAAATGTCTGAAATTAGACCCACTGAAGGTAATCTCTCAAAAATAACACCGCCCATAGAGGTTTGGGGTTTCATTCGCAGCTGCGTTGATGACAGTCCCTGCTGAATACCAACATGAAAGCAGAGCAGGAAGTTCCTTGTGATTTGGATGCAGCTTTTGAAAGAGTGATGATTCATTCCAGGGGAGTAATTAAACATCCTCGTCAAACCTTTATTGCTCGGCTTGACTCAAAACAAGTCAGTAGGTGTACCTTCAATGCAACTGCGTACATCAATGACATCAAATCTAACATTTCAGAAGTCTGCAATTTTCCTTTTGCAAACTTTTAAAAATTTAGGAAGCTAAAAGAGGTACTTGGGTACTGAAGGAACGCCGGGCGGCTGGCTCCTTTGAAGCAAAATATAAAGAAATTAGATGGGACTTTTCCACAGTACAGCAGACTTTAATTTGTGTGGATATTTCAGAATGAATCAAAGCCCGGATAAACAAAGGAGTTATCTCCCACAGAGCAGTCTGCCTCTGTACTGCCTGCAGTGTCTCATTTGTAGTCCAGGCTTTTCCTCCTGGACTTGGCAGCATCGCCATGAAACACATTGTTCTGTTTGGGACTTTTTAGTTGCACACTCTCATATGATTGTTTGTCTCGCACTATCCCATTTTTGTCAAATCATAGCAGACCAGACCATTCTGGCAGGAGGAGCCAAGACTTAAAATACAGGCCTTTGTTTTTTTTTCTAATTGTATGAAAAGTGCTTGATTTGACTTTGCATCTTGAAAAACAAAACGAAAAGACATCATCAGCCCTCGCATCTAAATTAATCACCAGCAGATGGCTCATGGTTTCAAAAATAAGTCAGTTTCCCAAAAATTAAATTACTATTTGCTTTTGTGTGATTGTTCGCTTCGTTTTGTCCTTATTTTTTATATTTTGTATCAAATTTGTGTTACGAACTGAGAGTTTTAGCTGTACCTAATGATACCACTTCTATAAAATGTGCATTATGTTACTATTATCAGGAAAACAAAGCAAGTTATGCATTAAATCGATTCTGTGTTGTGATTGACAATTTCACAATCAACTGAAAGAATTAAATTTCTGCAGTTTGAAGAACAGTGAAGTTGACATTCCCAGATATCATGAGTAATAGAGGAGGAGCTGTGTTTCGAAGGCGGGGCTATGGCCACACATGCGTTTTGCACAGCTGAATGGTTGTCATGGGAGATTAAAGGATTTTTCAACAATGAATGAAAGAGGTATGTTTTTGATGAGGGAATAAAATTATAACATGATGTAAGCTCCAAAAAGTGGATTGTACATAATACTGCTCCTGTAGAATAACATGCTAATATGTTGGTATAGTCATTGTGAGACAGCACAATGTTTTTACTGATATATACATTTCAAAAGCATATACATATTGTTATAATTTCCTGTTATTATTCTGGGCTCCCTGTTGTCTGTGATAATATGTTACAGTAAACAACTTTATAAGGTTAATACCAGATTAAAACGGTGCAAACTTGTCTTTCTGAGTAAGCAGGAGCTCTTTTGGGAAGGGTCTCCCTCCCCCTTTTCCTCCCTGCTACGATCTGTTCAATGGCAGCTTGATGAATGGGAGGAAACAGGGAGGATGGAGAGTGCAGCAGTGCCAAGTGATAATGCGGTGTCATCAGTTACCTTGACAACTGCAGCCTCTGCGTCGAACATGTTAATTATGAATTTTTGGTTGAGGAAATTAGCAAAAGTCTTGTTCCCTGTTCTCTGCCCGGCCTTTCTAGCTCAGGACTTTATTTATTTATTTGCTCTCTGCTGACTTCAACAACAAGAGAGGAGATACAATATGCAAATCTCTACAGCACTCTGCCTCAAGCACTGGCTTATATTCCTCGGCAAAGAGAAGTAATCCGGATGCAAACGCTGAAAACAGCATGAAAAAGGAAAATCTTTTCGAAAGACAAAAGCAAATAAATCTTTTTTTCATTTGCATATTTCTAGTTAATTGGTTTGAGCCGATTTTGTATGAATGAAAGAAGCCTCAGAGCTTTTTAAATCTTCACAGCAGCAGGTAGGTCAGTTTTGCAACCAGCTCACAGGCGTGATGATGGAAAATTACTGATTGAATAAGTGACCTGCAGGTCAGCAGGCAGTGAACAAAGCAGCGGAGTGTTTTATGTTGGTGGCTGTTAACGTGTCAACCTTTTCAGCATTCAGATGTCAGTGTTAAGTGGGTTTCTGCGCTTTCAAGGCTTGGAGTGAATGAGTTGCCCTTTGCAAACAAATTTCCCTCATTATATCATACAAACACATACATCAGGCCTGTGTCCTGCTTTAGATGCAAATAGAAAAATCTATTTTGTAAGATCGAGTCGTGGTATTTATTAGAATGACATTTCCTTTAGATATAACACATCATCACACTTAACAATGATTTTATCTAATTTAATGGCATTTTGATGGTCATACCGGCTTGCTGTGTTGTTCGTTTTAAATCTATAAACTGCATTAAATTAGAACCACAGAGGAGTTTTTTATATGTTATTATTTATTCATGTTTATGCAAATGAATAATTATTTAAAGGCAAACCATAATGTGTCCCTCAGAGCTTCTCCTCAGGTTGTGAGAGTACAGCCCAGGAAGAAGTCGGGAGGTAATGAATATTTTAGCAATGAATATTTTAGTAATGAATACTTGAATATATTTGCGTTGTGAAAGTTTTAGACAGCTGTATTTCTGTTCATAGTTTGATATTTATATGAGTCACCCATTTACAGAAACTTCATCCTTTTATACTTTTGATTTTATAAGATAGGATATGTCAACATGAACACATTCTACCTCAAGTTATACATTACATTTTAAATGTCTCATTTTTACCATCCATGTCTCGTAAATATTTAGAAATAAACTATTTAAGATGGGTTTTATTATAAAACTGCCTAAGTTAAGTTATTCTGCTACTTAAATTAAATTCAAGTGGACTATGTTTACAAGTTGGCTCACTCCTAGAGGCAGCTGATTTTATTCAAGAGTAACACAGTAAAATGGGCTCAATACAAATGCATGCCACACTTTTCAGATTTTGTTGCCTTCCACTTACCAGTTACTGTTTTTTGTGTAGATAGATAGCGACCTTACATGAGCAGCTAATTGTGTACAAATAATTAATTAAAAAAATTATGTATCCACAAAATATGTATAATTTTATACAAATATTAACATTTTTAACCTGTTACATAACATACAACAGTTTACCAAACATGGTTTCAGGAATGTTTTCCTCTAAGACTTTAAATCTTTGCTCGTTAGCACAAAAAGAAGAGGTTAAGATTTATTTATTTATTTTTTATCATTTTGCTTTGGGACTGGATTGTACATCCCTCAAAACACATGCAGTCAAGATGATTTTCAAAACATATCATCACCCTGGATGCTTCTCATAACCTGATGTATCTCTGGAGAGTTTTTTCTTCAACAACTTGTGATTTTTTTTGGCATTTAAAATTTAATGATAACATAATATATAATATATTACCACTACTAATGTGGCTCTTCAATATTTATAACATACCATTAACTTCAGAAAACCATGAGCTGAGTAGCGAGCGACCTCCTTTACACTGTTTAAATCTCAGCATCCTCACTAGATGAAATCATGTTCCTCCAATCTGCTGTTTTGTCCTCAGATAGACTCCTGCCAGCTGCTTTCAAGTGCGTCTTCCGTTTTCATGCAGATGAATATTTTATCTGTGCGGCTGTAGGTTTGAGAGGAAAGCGCGCCGCTGAACTCGGGTCAGCAGAGAGGAGGCTGCGGAGGAACCGCAGATGGACGGGCTGCATGATGGTCTCTGCAGGAAACAGCCAGAGGAGTTGGCGCGTATCGACCCGACGGTTTGCCAGCTGTTCCCTCACCAAAGGCAGCTCTGATGATCTTCTAATTTAGACCTTCGCAGCACATATCACAGCTCGCAAATGAAAACTACACACGGGCAGACGAAGATATTACTGAAGTGGCAGCTCCATGGAGATCAGAAGTGGCAGTCGCTCATGTTTACCATGCAGGCTGTGAATTTTAAAGCCATCCTATAGCATCAATGGATGAAGAGTCGTATTAAACTCAGGATTTTCTAAGTAAGGAATCGTTTCTGTTCAACAAACTGAATTAAAGATGACATTTGAGAGTTCATCTGCATCCGCCAGAACCCAGCACTCATAAGGAGGTTTTGACGCAACAGTCATTTGCTGTCATGTGTCATAATTAATCATTTACAACATTCATAAATAATAAATGTAAAATATTTCCTAATCACATTAGAAAATCTACTGCTTGTTGTAAAATCAAATTTACACTCAACCATGATGTGAAACCTAAAACCAGTTTGCATGCTGGTTAGTTTTAAACACTGTCTGATTTTATACACATCCCTATGCTAAATACTTAAAAGTAATCATTAATAACTTTCTTTACTTTAATAAATTATCATTTCTCATCACTCCATGCAGTTTTATTTTTCAGAAGACAGATTTGCTGCTTTTAAATGTCCGAACCCTCATGTGAAAAGATTTGAAGATGAATGAACTCCTATGTTATCACTGCAGGATGTGGATTATGTTTATGAGGATTTAAATTTACACAATATCCACTTATGAATGAGCTACTTGGATACATAGAAAGGAAAACAATTTTAATTTTAAATTTACATTTACGGATATATTATTAAATGCTGGCTTCCTTGTCCAACAATACAATAATAACAGATCTGGGTCTTTAGGGTAGATGGTGATTTGCTTTAATTTTTGTTTTAGTTTATCTTTCTTATTCCAAAAAGACTTGGAACAAAATTAATATAAAGTATATTACAACTAACAAGAATATAGATTAATGTCAAATTTAGCAGATAAATGGTCTTTTGTCAAAAGACCTTGGGTTTTTTTATCTGATCAAAGGAAGATCAAATTCACATCTGAAACTTCTCTCTCATCTCTAACAAACAGCTCAGAACTGCGAATGTTTCCAAGATTGAAGCAGAATAGAATAGCATCTGTAACTTGTCACACTTGCAATATTTCAGTGAGCTTTGGTTGAAACTGTAACAAGAGAAAGCTGAAAAGAGAAAGCAAAAAGGTCAAGAGAGAGATTCTTCTTTTTTTTTTTTTCCAAGAGCAAAATTAGAGCGTGTGGAGGAGGACAACGTTGCAGAGCAGATATGATTCAGAGGGGGCAGCGTGATGGGAGGCACATCGAGGAGAAATGAACCTTTAATGATCCCCCCGGGGATCCAGTCCGGCTGACAGAGGGAGACGAAGAACCATTCTGTTGTTCTGCTTCAACAAGAAAGTTCAAACTCACAGGATTCATCCATCCAACAATGTAGTATCAGGAGACGCCTCGACTTTCCTGAACCGCCCCACATCCGCCCCACATCCCCCCCCAAACCCTAACTGTCTCCTCTGGACAGGAAATCAGTAACATTCCCCAGAGGCCCTCTGCAGTCAATATGGCTACATGGCTGGCAGTGTGGGTGAAGAATCATCTACAAGACTTAAGATCCAAGAATTTGATCTGGTTTATAAGTCGCTGCCTTTCAGAGAACAGGGCAAACTTTTGATTCATATGCTTTAATTAAACAATTCATGAGTCTACAGGCATTCACATGGCAATCAGATCGATTCAATTGTCAGGATTTGTGACTTTAAAAGGTTTACTGATGAAAACATTAGTAATTCAAGTAAGTAGAATATAACAATGGAGAAAGCGATTAGGACTGGCTTGCAGGCGAACATCAAAACAAATTTTATGATCCTTTATGGAATCCCTTTAATGAAAACGTAAAATGAAACTTTTGGCCGCATTTGGACAAAGGAATCAAAAGGCAGAAAAAATATCTTGTATTCCTGGCGCAAAATTACTGAAACGTGTTTTCTTCTCAACAAACCGTTGCTAAATCGATGCATTATATTTGAAATCTGCAAAACTGGTGCATCTGGTCCAGCTGGGCGCATGCATGGAAGCTCCCAGTACTTCTGTGCATGCAGAGCCATGAGCTTCAGCTTTGCGCTTGGATTGGACTAGACCGAATCAAAAACATTTGGGCTGAAATAGAACGATGTTTTGAGCTGTTTTATAACCAGTTTATAATTCTCTATATTTTAAAACTTTGTGATGTAGCTGAATAAGAACAATTCTATGATTCTGATGAATTTAATCTTTGACATTTGAAAAATGTTTGATAATCCGAAACATTGAAATGTGGCAAAAAATAAAAATAAAAAATCTGCAATGGGGTTATCCACTTTTATCTAACATATAAAAAACTATTCTTAGCTTCATGTTTCACCAAAAATGCTTCAATAAGCAACTATGGCTTATTGAAGTGATAGTTGTTGTCGAAAAACTAATAAATCTAGTCACTGCAGAGAAGCCTAACAAATGTTTTTTGCTCAACATCACATTGATTAAATTCTGACGTGAACGTAAAGGGATCAGGAATATCGTTTACCATCCGACTTTAATTTCTTTGGGATTGACTTTTTCAGTTCCATATCTATATTTGCATCTGTTTTTTCAGCTCTGTCACGATGAAGGCCACAGGTTTAGATGCTTTTCCTGACTTGCTGCAGGCATCAGTTCCGTGTCCTTCAGGAATCCTGAAACGTTTGAATGCTGAAATCAAGGCTTTCTCATACAAAATGTCAAAACACTAAAATAGACTTTCCAGCCACATTGAGTAAATGACACAGATGCTTTCTTTCCTTTTCCATCTCATCAGCTCACAGCAGGTGTCTGTATATTAAAACATATAAACATTTTTTTCCCCCCTGAGGTTTATTTCAGATATGATCCAGTCATTATGAACAATGTGCATTTTCCTGAGTTACTGATTTCACTGAGATTCTGTTGGAATCTTTGACTTGACGAAGGGACAGCTTGTTGTTCTTTGATTAAGTCATACTTTAGTTGACCCTGCAGGCTGTTTACATGTCACTCTGTGGTCAGAGGCCGGACAGCGGGATAATGTGGAGCAGACTGACTGTCGACCATCTACCGACCCGACTCCACAGGCTGGGAATCTCTGTGAAGTGTGTCTGTGATGATGCTGAGGAGTTTCTGAAGCTGCTGTGGTGAGCAGCTGCTCCACAGCCTACGGCGCTGCAGACTTTGATAGTGCTGCTGAGAAACTTTCTCAGGGCCTGGTTTTTCTTTTTTGTTTTCTTTTCCCTCAGTGTCTGCATCATCACCTCCATCGTGCATCTTTGTAGTAGCACATTTGAAAGGATAAGACAGTAGAATGTAGGTCAAAGCGAAAATGGCGTCTTCTCGAGTTCTGGTTTGCTGCAAGGTATTCATGCAGGAACACGAGGGGAACACTTGGCTTTTTAAACATGTACATGTGATAAATATTTACATTATTCAGATGTGGAAAACGCTCGGAAATACAAAATACTCAGTAGTATGAAAGTAAACTAGTTCATATTTACAAATATTCAGAGTGAGCAAAGATCTCTGGTTTTGCTCTCATTTTCATCATGTGCTGCCTTTACATCATTACCTCCGGGGCAGGAGGGGAGTGAGGGAGGGGCGCAGGTTTGACGCTGCAGTCGTCACAGCGCCGCTCTCAGTGGTCGCCCTGCCAGACTTCAGTACAGTCAACACACAGGGATGACTCAAAATGTCCTCTGGCTAGCAGAAAGTGCGTCACTCATACCACATACATGAACGAACGACGCACACAAACACACACCAACATGCATATGTCATGCTAAGTATGGATGCTTGCTGAAATGGAAACTTGTAAAAGGTTTGAAATGAGGAGCTTCTCCATGTGACCTGAGCTGAAAATCCCTGAAGGTTTGAAATAAAAAAAATTCTTTGGACTTTTTTTTGCATTTTTACTCATTTTCACTCATCGTTCTTCAGATTTTTTTTTTCTAAATCATGCAACTGCAATATGAAAATCATGCAGGAATGAAAGGCTCCTAAACTCAATTCAATTCAGTTTATTTACAATAAATGTTGTCAAGGTACTTTACAAAAAATCTTTTAAATTCAATCACATACATTCCAGTTGATCATAGTTATTAAAAAGTACAGTATGATCAATTAATTATTCAAAGTTGACTAAAAAGTTTCAAAGGAAACCCAGCAGACTGGTAGGTATGGAACAGTGGTGAATTGAGAGACAACGGAAATTTTAGCAGACCCTGGTCTTAACTTTAATGTTTGAGGTTTTTTGGTTACCATTTTTAGTGAGTACAATCAATGAAACATTAAAATAATACAAAGTTTAACCATCTTAAGTTTAATTTAATCTACAATAACAAGATCTCCAGAGAGCTACTAGTTGGGTTAGTAATTTACAGGAAATGTGCAAAAAAAAAAAAAACAACCCAGATTGCTTTGCGTTAGATGAAGGATGGATGGATTTCCAGTGCCTATAAAATGTATTCACTCCGTTGGACACATTTTACCCCTTTTCTATGTTTACAAATTCACCATGATTAACAAAATGAGCCTCTTTTTGACAGAAACAATTACCAAAAAATCTTTTGACTTTAAAGTCAAACTGAAAACAGAGTTCTCCAATGCCAAATATCGTAATTGGACTGTCTGGCTTTGGATATTGAGATCCAGGAATTGTGTCCGTATAATCTTTGCAGCTTCATTCTCTGAGGATCGGGTCACTTTCCTTACAACTGAAAACTGAATAGGTTTTATTTACATTTAACATCTCAGTGTGTTTTATGCTGGGAAATCTGGACGTTCTTTTTTCCTGAAACTGGCGCAGTTACCTACACCCTAACACCACACTAATTTCCCAGGGTTCCACACAATGAAGCTCACACATTCAAATTCTGTATTCATGAAAGCTTCAGAAAACAATTTCTGTGGACAAGAGAGAATTTAAACTGAATAAACGTCACATCTGCAGGCAGCAGCCCTGGTTAAGGAGCTGTGATGGTCGGTGCATGCAGTCAGTCATCCTAAAAGCAGCATGACAGAACGGTTTGCTGCAGCCCGACTCTGGAGAACTGCAAAACACGGCCATATGGCCGCACGTCTCCATATGTCTGACTGTGGCAAACAACTGAGTGAAAACTGCGAGAAGAGTAAACAAACATCACTGCAGAACACGCACATGAAAGCAGGCCGAGTGTAAATAAGTGGGGCGGCGGTAGCCCAGAGGTGAAGGACAGGATGTGGGGGGAGTGGGGTATACACACACAAACAAACACACGCACCCACACACTGCAGAGGTACGTTATAGCGGCAGAGTGATGCTGATTTGCCTGTGAGGGAGCCGCTCAGTGGGCAGCAGAGGCAGCTGCTGGTGTTAATGTATGTAACCATGTGAAAAACACCCAGGTGTGTTTGGTGAACACGGAACGAGAGAAATATTTAACTCCCCGTCATCTTTTACGCTTTTTATCGACTCATCTACAAAAGTCTGGCAGATGAAGAGAGAACATCTGCTGTTAAACCTGCAATATCCAAGCTGTCCTGTTAAAACCCATACTTATAAAAATCCACCAAAACAGAACGAAAAACATTTCGAGGCATAAAAAAAAGACTTTAACATTTAAGTTTTATTTCAACTCAATTCCAAAACACTGTTTATCCAAAAGGAAAATTAGTGTTGTTGTAACTCATATGATCAAAGTATTGCAGTGACCAGTTGGGATATCCAGTAGCAGTCAGTCTCACAACAAATCTGAAGAGGCCTCTGACTAAAGACTGTTCCTGTTTGGCAGTTTACTGATTGCTATGACATGCCAACAGCAGCAAAGATGATATTCCACAGTAATATGTTCTGGATTACACCACCAGTTGTTGACAAACGTTGCTAATCCAGCTCCTTTCTTTTTAAATTTGTCTGACTGTAAGATTAGAGAGATGTTGGAGTAGGGGAAACATTTTATACCAAAATTCAAAATTGCCAAAATAAAATACACATGCAATGTTTTTCCTTTTTTGTCCAGGTAAAATGTAAAAAAAAAAATGTATTGTGAATTTTTTCCTTTTTGGTTTATTCTCAAACCTTTTTTAATTCTGCCATGTAAAGCTTGCTAGTTATCTGTATTTTTAGTAGGCCTACACATCTATATTAAAAATCTATTTAAAAAATGGCTGTATATAGTTATTTTAACTTTCTGCCTGCCAACCATTTTTCCTGGTCACCATGGGAACCTGCATCTGTATTTTTTCCACTTTAAATCATGGGGGAAAAAGGAACAACCACAGATTTCTGAAAAGTAATTCTTTATTAATATTTTACAATCCTTTTATCATGGTTATGTCATTATTTACTTTTTCAGCGCCACTTTGCAAGTGTCATTATTCCATGCTGTCTGACGACAACAACAAACGGAAAAAAATGAACGAAACATAAAGGAGAGGTTTAAAGAATGAGAGTCTATTCAACACTTTTGACAAGGAGCAGAAAGAGATTCACATTTGGGCTCGACCTCTCGTCCCGCCCACTTGTCAAAAATCAGTAAACAAAAAAGGTTAAAAGCAGGACTGTCAGTCAAGTGAATACGTGTCGGGTTTTGTGTCTCGTCTTCGTGTTTGGCTTTTAAAAAAAAAAAATTACCCAAACTCCCGTAAAGAAGTAGCTGATCTTTAAAAAGGACGCAGAGCTCCGTCCTTGTGTTTTCTTTAAAAGGATTTTCCTCACTTCTGAAAAAAACAAAAGTAATATACAATCTACCACAACAAATACAAAACATAAAGATGGTTTCTCTTTCAGCAGCTGCTCCAAACATTGGAGAATATTTGTTTATTTTATTAAAAAAGAAAAATGCTTTTTGTTTGTTTTTTTTTTTATGAAATGAAAAGGGCCACTGTTGAGTACGAATACAGGCAAACACTTCCCAAATGAGGCCAAAATTAAAAGTACGAATTGCTGCTGAAAGGTTGCTCGCTTGTTGTTGTGCTGGCTGATACATTTCCTCATAAAATGGTAAATTGAATACTTCCTGAGAAATAAAGGAAATATCTACCTGGCATGAAGAAGAAGAAAAAGAGGAAGGGAGGAGTCTGGCTGAGAGAGGAACAAAAGAAGAGGGACAAAACGAGGAAGTGGTCCGGGTGTCCAGGATGGTACATGGGCTGTTATGTATGTGTAAGTTCATTGTGAATTTAATTTGATCCATGAGAGTGTAAACATGAAGCAGAGACCTGCAGGACAGAAGTGGGCAGCAGTGCTGGTGTTTGTGCTCTTTGGCACATAGAGGAGGAGGAGGAAGGAAAGGAGGAAGTTGGGCCTGAATGAGCAAAACAAACCTGGCTGCTGGAAGCATCCAACACCTGCGACACTCATCACACCTGCAGCTTTTTATGTTCAAGGATCCTCTCTTGTAATCTGGCTAAATCTAGTCGCGCTGGCAGTTTCTGTTTTCGCTGTTTGAAATCATCAGAAAGCAGAAAACAAGCTTGTGAGTGTTTCCGCGGCGATGATAGGTGTCGTTGGGCTCTTCACGCACACATTTTCCAATTAGGATTAATTACAAATCGCTAAAATTTCTCCCAATTCATCAGAAATTCCAGATATGATGCTGTCTTTTACTCAGATTGCTGCTTTAGTAGAATATGCCCTGAATTCTCTGCAGTAACGTAAATAACGTGCTGTAAGTGCTAATCCAATCTTTATAAAACATCAAAAGAGCATCATGTTCATGGCCAAAACAGGAAAGAAGTGCTCTACAAATACAACAGAATTGAATAAGATCTGCATTATTTAATCTCACAACAAATGCAAGTTCATAAAAAGTGTGTAAAAAACAATATTACATCTTCGCTTTTGTTTCAAAAGATAAAAACTTGCCTTTACAGTTCTGGTCTATTAGTTTATGTTCTTAGATGACTGATTTGATTTAACTGTGAGATTTTCAAGAAGGAAAACTATTCAGTTGTGTTTTATTTGAAGCACTGTTGTAGATTTGATGAAATATCTTTTCGTTATTTACTTGAATTTTATGTTTTTGCACTTGCTTTAGTTGCTCTCAACCTGTTCCTCGACATACTAGATTTTTTTTAGGAATTTATTTGCTTTAAAGGTCGCAGTCAATGAAAAAAGTGTATCCAGGACATGTTTGTCTCGTTGTTTTGGTTCACCTTCTCCTTGTTGGTGTGAAAAACAATCCATGTAAACAGATACCGCTGGAGGAAAGAGACCTGAAGTTGGATTCTATTTCTGTGCATCTGTTTGCAGAGAGTGACATAACGCTGCCCACCAGGTAAGAGTCGGTTACTACCAGCACCTCTCTGGCTGTTTGTCACCCTCCACCCTCCTCCACCACAGGCCTGACGGAAGTAAAAACAGTGCAGGATAATTTTGGACCTCGCAAAAATGCTCTTTGGGCTTTTATAAAGGAACACAACAGAGTTGAGCGAGGCCCGTGGTGCCACCTACGACAAACAGCCACTGGCGCCGCAGCGGCGGTGGTGTTAACGGAAAGGTGAAGTCAGGTTGTTGAGGCGAGAACAAACACTCGAGGGAGCAGCAGGGTGGAATGACAGGATCTAACATTTTCGGTCCAAATTTAACAATTATGAACCTCTTCAATCATCTGAAGAAGTTTTCAGGACTTAAAGTCATGTTTGTTTAAACTGTTAGTGGAAAAAGAGGCAGAAATTGTTTCTTGCTGCAGCATTTGATGGTTACTTCCCCAATTTCTTGAATAATTGTGTGTATAAAATCTCTTTGGTCCTGATGGGACTGAGAAAACGTAAAGCCAGCATAAGAGCATGAAAATAACATAATTCTCTGATAACCTAGACTGATTTTATGTCTGGCTGCTAATAAAGGACGCAAATAAAAATAATATGATGGAGGGATGGAGGAGAAGAGAAGGAGGAAGGAGATGACAGGGTGGGAGGAATTGTCTCCGTCAGAGTGAGGATAGTAAGGCGGGTTTGGAGGATCAGGCAGGAGGAAGGGGGCTTCAAATGTGCATTTGCAAACCTGGCCACGCCCCTTCCCCACCCTTACGCTGACCCTCCAGTCTCCTTTCCCCCCAGAGAGCTGAGGTCAAATCCAGGAATGTCAGCAGGCGGATCACCCGTCTTCATTCGTTTGTCTGTCTGTCCATCCGTCTGTCTGTCCTCCTCTTACTTTCTCAGCTGTCCGTTCGTTGGTGTCTGTGCGTGTCACTGGAGGTCACGGTCTTCTAGGTACCGGTACTCAAAGGTGAACCCCTCTTTCTTCCGCTGGCCCCACTTCTCATAGTCGAAATAAATGTATGTTCCCTAAAAAAAAAAGTAAACATTGGGAAAAATATGAACATCTGGTGTACTCCAGGGAGTGATCCTCAGCCCACTTCCAATCTTTATTTACATCTTTTCTCTGAACTGAAGTCAAACCCAAGACACACAGCTGTACATAAAACTAGGGATTTTACAAATCTATTTATTCACCAAACTCTGGAAATAAATATTTCTGAATACTCTGTTCACTTTTACATACTTAATCAGAACTGGAAAGTTGCCCCCATTATCTGTAGGAGTCACAATTAAAATACTACAAACTCTCTTTAAAAAGGCTTGTATCTGCCTATTTTCATAGTTTCAACATGAAATATACCTTAATATGCAGTAGTGCACAGAGTGGAGAGCATTTAGGACAACCAGAAGATCATTTCTACAGTCAGTCTTCCTTACTTCTGCTCTTGAGGTTTCAGACAATCAGCGCCAAGGACAACAACTGCAGCAACTGGATTTGATTAGCAGGTGACCATAAATCCAAACTGACCTGCTCATACTCATCAGTGATGGTCTTGGGCTCTTCGTGCCTCTGAAACCACATCATGTACTTTGTGTGGAACCTCCATGACTGCTTCTTCAGGGCCTTGGCTGCCAGATACTGGGCCTTAGTGCCCTGCACACAGCGGGGAGCAGAAGGGACATGAAGTAAATCAGGAAAGGCTGCTGTGTTCATAGCGTTTACTGTCAGATAATCTGGTTTAATTAGAATTAGAAACTCTTCATTAGAACTGTGTTACACAAACACCGAATTACCTCCAGGTAGTAAAAGATGAAGAACAACGTTTCCGTGGAAAGCCTCTGGTAAAACTCTACAGTGTCGGAATGAGGAGGTGGCATCTGGTGGTGGAAGGGTGGGGTGGGGCAGGGGTTCCTCATAAGGTACTGCCTGCAAGGTTGACACAGAGACTTAGTAACAAAACAGTGTTGACCAGTCCAACTAAGTTTGATGATCTGCAACACATGTTCATGAAATAATAATTGAAATATCGAAATAAGTGAATATATTTATTCTACTCAAAAATACTTTCTCACACCACAAAGTAACTGTTTTACAAGTATTTTAATATAATACTAGCATACTATTGATTTTTTATTATTATTTAAAATGATCACATATACAATATTTAAAAACAAACCTATTAATTTTTCTAAGTGTAGCACTCCTGGCCCACATACAGCATTCATGCATTTTTAAAGGCGTTCTAACAGGCAGTGAACTGCAGCACAGCACTGCACACAGATTTTAACCATTGTTGAACTGCTTCAGAACGTCTATTCATCTTATTCCTTTAATGATTTCACACCGTTTAATTTTTTTCTGTGTTTTCTTAATCTTCTTTATTTTCAGATTAATGTTGTAGTTTGGCTTTGCTTCTTGCCGGTTAATTAACTCTAATTAAATGAAACTAATGGACCAATTCCAACAGAAATTAATTTGAAGGAATGTAATTAAGAAGAATATAACTAATCCAATTTTTTTGGTTATAGAACAGCAGTGGCATAGTGTGGGTGTTTTTTTTTTTTTTTTTTAGGATAATATATATACATTTTCAAGATAAACACAACTGAGTTCAAATCAAATCTGAACACGGATTCCACAATCCCAAAGTTTGCCCTCGCTGATTCATTTTAAGCTGCTAAGCAAACTGTGCATTTTAAGCCAAGTTCTGTATTTTTAGATCCTGTGTGGCGTGAAAAATAACAATCACCACATCATAATCTTTAGAGAGTGGTAGCTCGGAATATCTGACTAATGTGAGCTCTTCAACTCAAGCAGCAGAAATTATGGCTGTGAGCAGAAAAATAACTGCATGAGATTAGAAGTGAACCAGACTCAAGAAACAGAAACAGACAGAAGCGTTTTTCTGCTGCGACTGTAAAACACAAACAGGTAGTGTTGGAAAAGAGCTGCAGAGTGTTTGGATTTAAATGTCAATTGTAGATGTGTGGGCTGCAGATGCAGCAGCAGCAAACCGGGTTCTGACTGTGAATCTGTGTGCAGGTGTGCTTCGTTACAGAGAACATCTGAGCTTCAGAAAATATGAATCGCTCTGCTGACAAAGAGTCTCTAAGCTGCTTCATTTGCATAGAAATCGGCTGAATCATTTTGGCATCACAAGTGTAAAGAGAAATACTTAAAAAAAAAAGATTTTTCATTTTCCTAAGGGAGATTGAAGACCAGTATGTGTGCATGTAGAATGCCAGTTAACAATAAATTTGAACAATTCTTAAAATTTTCTTTCTAAAAATACAAAAACCCCATAAAACAAATGCATAATATAGACATATAAGAAGGTCAATACATTTTGTATTTAAAAGAGTACAAGTGTGTTGATTTCTGTTCTTCATTCAAGCCTAATAAATTATTGAGCAATGTTTGCTTACCTTTAGGTTTGGTTTATTGTTAAGGAAAGCAAGCGAAGCAGGATTTATTTATTTACTTGGTCTTGAATTGTGCTTTCACTGTATAAATAATTTAAAAAGTATCTGTACCTTTAAAATATTTAAGAACCATGGCAATTTTTCTAACAGATTTTCAGAAACTTTCCAACACCTTTAAAATAGACAAAAAATAAATTTTGTTGTTAATCCAGAACTGGATTTTATCTTATCTCAAGTGTACTGATATATTTGCACTAAACCAAAAATACTTGGTAAGAATGTGCTTGCAGTGTTTACAGCCCATTTCCAATTATTATTATCTTGATTCAGTTATACCTTACATGATGTATTAATAGTTTATTTTGAACATCTAGATGTAATTAACGTCAATTGTTTTCATAAAAACAAAATCAATTAAAAAAAAAACATTTAAAAGGATGCTTTTAGAAGCTCAAGAAGCCATGGGTTGAACTATGAAATGGCATTTATTAGAGTCACATTTTACAGTATGAACAGATCAGATTTAATTACTTTAAATCATTAGCTCTCAAAGTGGGCCCAAAATGGAGGTGCACTGAGTGCCGAGGGCAACAAGTCCCACAGATAGAGTCTCCATCCTGTACCCAAACATTTGATCCCTTTTACCTGTAATTATTTCAATAAAAAGGATAGGAACTGTGAGAAGTTTACTGCACCTGATTCTCTCTGAGTCGGACGGGTGGGGCATGTGTGTCCACGCCGCCTCCTGCATGGCCTGTTGGTAGAGCTGGTCTTTGGAAAGGGGAACTGGCCCCAGTGGGCAGACGCCCAGTGACGGGAGGATGCTGACCTCTGACAGGGAGGACTGAGGTGCTGACGGGGCCCCAGAGGGGGCCGTAGTGCTGCTTGGGAAGATGTCTGAGAGGTTACAGGAAAAATGAGGGAATGGAAGTGGAGGGGGGGAGGAAGGGGTGAAGGGAAGAGATGATGCAGTGGGAGGAGAGACAACAAGAAATAAAGTTGAGTCAGGGATGATTATATCAGCTGCAGCCTTTGTTCAGAAGCGGCTGAGAGTGGGAAGGGAGATGACATTTAGTTCCATTAAACCTGCTGCGTTTCTATTTCTGCTCGGTGGTAACCCCTCGGTCCTCTCGTTGCAGCACATGTTGGTGTGAATCCTACCTGAAGTAAGGTGTAGGGAGGACACATCTCCCTCAATCCCTGAGCTGGGCGCTGCTCGCTCGGCCATGGACCTGCTCAGAGGCTCCTGGGGCTGATGAGGACAGACAAGGACACTCATGGGAAAACAGATTCTCCTGGATGTGTGTGCAGAGTTGTTGTATCGTTCTGGGCGGAGGAACGCCAGTTCCCGCTTCACTGATCAGGTTGCCAAGGAAATATGTTAGATTTTACTTCTTGGACTGTTTTGTGTTTTTTTTAACTCTCTTTCTTTCACTCCCCTGGGTCCAGGGGATTATTTCAACACTACAAAATAAGCGTGACCTAGATTTTGAGGACGTTTTTATTTGTCCTTGAAATCTGTAATATTCCAAAACATTGCTTTTTTTTATTATTACCAAATAAGAAATTAAAAATTGCACCGACAGTAGCAACAGGCTATGACCACAAAACATGCACTTATTATCAGCTCCCCTCCTCCAGACTTCACAGTTTGTTCCAAAATTCCCAAACATTCATTTGCATAAAACCTTGCAAACCTGAAGTTGTCCTGTCATTATTTCTTTATAACAAAGCTCTCTCCTTGCAACATTTGTATCTTTCTGTCTTTATCTATTTTATTGACTTTACCTGCTAACTGAGGCATGAAATTTAAATTTGGGGTCTTTTACAATTTCTCAGAGCATTGTGCGCTCTCATCTTTCATTGAATGTTTTAGATTTTAACTCCTGAGAAGATTGGCAACCAGTTGTTTTTCTCAGCGCAGAAAATTCAACAAAAGACGCTTTGGAAACATTTTCTAATCACCCTTCACTTATTGATGGGTTATTGCTGATTATTTTTCTTGGTTGACATTGTGCTAAACCAGTAAACTGAAATCTTGTGCAGTTAGAGGTGGAAACAATGAGGGTGATCAATTAACAATCTGCATTATTGGTACCCGTCTGCTACTTTCTCTCCTGACCTTGTTCGTTGATGTAAAAAGGGTGTACTTACTTTTTCATACATGATATTGCCATTTTGGCTTGAAGTTATTTAATTAACAATAACAATGAAAATTGTAGATGTTTTTTTTTTTTTTTTTTTTTTTTTCTTTTTTAAAGATTTTTTGAGGCTCTAGTGGCCTTTATTTGAAAGTAGCTTGACAGGAAATTAGGGATTGAGAGAGGG
>CAEGAE010013077.1:0-32923 GCA_903067095.1 Girardinus metallicus | reverse complement strand
ACGTAGCTGGAGATGGGCACCAGCAACCCTCCCGACCCCATTAAGGGACAAGGGTGAACAGAAAATGGATGGATGGAACTGGTGATAACAAATACACTGTAAGAGAGACTAAGCATCTAAATTCTTTGACAAGGTATAAGTTTACAGTACCGGATGCCTTGTTGATCAAGGAAAAGATGTGTCAAAAGCCTTAAAATAAATTCAGATTATATTGCAGTTGCATAGTCTCACACTGAAAGTTTTAGACAAATCTTCCCTTTTGACTTAAGCATAATTAATCAGGGGGAAAAAGACCATGTGTTAAAATGCAAATTTTGAACAAAATAATTGCTGACACAATTGTTTATAACTCTGCTGTTAATAATTTGAACAGCCCTGCCCCCATTATTCCAATAGGATAAGTTGGAGCACACATAGAGAGAGAGATTCCTCTTTACATCATGTCTCTATTTTTTTCTATTTCTATATAGGTTTGGGGAGAATGATGACCACTAATCGCTGGAAGAAAACTAAATTGGTGTATTATAAATTAATTCTCTGTTGATTTAGCAACACCGTATTATCTGATTGAAAGACTAAATGAAAACAAAAACGTTTCATCCACCAGATGTTTTTTTTTAAATGCACTGGTATTTCAAAGAGTTCATGATGCCATGATGATGATGTTCTCATAGCTTTTGGAATAGAAACAGAGCCACATCATCACAGATCCTCCACCACACTTAATAGTGGGCATGACTGCTTTTCCACACTCAGTATTCATCCTTTGTTTCATGCAAAATCCACCTACAGCTTCTGTTGCCCAGCAAAATTTTAAATGATTATGTTTGTGATGTTAGGACCGAAAAGGCCTTTTGGGTATGGCATTCAAACTGAAATTACAACTGGCAAATTGCATTGAGAGATTCCACTCTTTGCTTCAGCACTTCATTATTTAACGTTGGTAATAGCAATTGAACTGCTCAATAAACTCCAATTATTTGTATAATGTAATGTGAGTTTATTCATTTTTACGTTCATTTTATTTTTCATGTATTTATTATTTTCTGGATTTCTTAATGGCTTTCTTCCAATATGCAAAATTTTTTTTTTTCTAAACTTTATTTTATTTTATTTTTTATTTTTCTATTTGTGGTGTCAAAAAGAAACAAAAACAAAAACAAAAAGAAACAAACAACATGACAGGAATTCACATATATATGCTGTGCGACAAGTTTCTCTTCCAAAAAACCTTGGAAGCTCTGATGGAATCATGAAGCCTTTTAATAGCAAAAGATGTTATTTAAAAATATGCTGGACTGTATTAGCAAACCTGAAATGGGTCATGTCTCGGTCAGGATAAAGAAATGAGGGGTAACTCTAGATTTTTTTTTCTTATTTTTTTTTTCTTTATAATGTTTGAATCTCAGAGATTGTTAGATTTATTTCGTATATCATTCTATTTTTATATATATATTTTTTTATTAATTATACATTTCTTTATATAGCAGTTTAACTAGTCCATAAAGTATAATAATGGAGGGTTAAACAGGAAAAAATGCTACGTAAAAAAAAGGCAGGATCTGAGTACAACCAATGAAAGAGCACGTCCAATGTTACGTAAGCGCGTCTCTGCACGTACGGATGTAAAGGATAGGCCAGCGCGCCAAACTGACGTTAACAGCTTAGGATCCGCAGAATACTTGAGCAATTATTTAAGTATTGGCGTCAAATAATCGATTTAGATCGTGTGGACACTGTGCCAACTAGACTTTGTACCAACTTACCCGGTTAAACCAGAACTCGTTCTTCGACGATGGGTTTGCTCGAGCGGTGTCGGGAGCTGTTCAACACCTCTAACCTGTACGAGGTTCTGGGTGTAAACAAAGAGGCGAGTGAGGCAGACATCCGAAAGAACTACTACAAAGTGTCGCTGAAGGTCCATCCAGACAGGGCTCCAGACGACCCGCAAGCCACAGAGAAGTTTCAGGTCAGCTTTCAAAACTGGCAAGCTAGGAACTAGCATAGCTAACTGAAGCTAACTTATATTTGCGATAACTTCTGAAAAACCTAACAGCTAATGTTTTTAAGACATTAGCTGTCTTAAAAACAATTTTTTTTTTTTGCACGTTTTCCGTCAGTGCGGCGGCACCGACACGTTTAAGAATCGAGTTTCAATGCTGACGAGGAATGTTTCGGACTGTTGATACTTAATTCACGGTTACATTTGAGTGTAAAAAATTTACCCGTAGGTGCTGGGAAAGCTTTATGCGGTGCTGAGCGACAAGGAGCAGAGGGCCGTATATGATGAGCAGGGGTTGGTGGATGAAGAGTCGGACGTCCTCAGTCAGGACCGCTGCTGGGAAGAATACTGGAGACTGCTCTTCCCCAAGGTACTGAAGTACAACAGTGGTCACGTCCCGAAAGCAGCGCATGCACATTCGGTTTTTTTTTTGTTTTGCTAGACATTTATGAATGCCCCTATACTTATATGTTTATTTATTAACCTCAAGCCTTGAAACTGCTGATTATTAGTTTACTTTTATCAATCATATACACCAATATCATAATAATGTCAGTTATTACGATGGATTTAAAATGTTGCAGTAACCATAACAAAAACATTTTGAATAATACTGAAAGGCTAGAAGCAGATATTTTTTTTTTGTATCCAAAATATTCATGCATGCCCGCTAATATTTAGATAAATGTCAGTAAGCAAGTTGCAGGACAAGCACACACTTTTTATTGCATCAACACGTTTTGTGGCGTGATCCTTTTTGAATATTTAACTACTATTCTTATCAGAAACTAATACAGTTTGAGCTTCAAGCTTGATGTTAACCCACTTTATTCCAAAGCAAGACTTGGTGACTCTGTGTTTCTGTTCTGAACATTAAAATCTGCCCTAGTTTTAACCAGCTAGAACCAAATGGAATTGATAAAGCAGGCTTGTATCAAGACTCTGAAATGTCTCTGGCCCTAAACCTATGGTAAACTTGTAAACTACAACCAAAAGCTGAGTAAGAAACAACTCGGTCTAAATTAGACCTATAAATTCTGTCAAAAAGAGAGGTCACACACATTATAATAAGGTCATTGACTTTGTTAACAGCTGATAAAATGCCCTTAGATGTACAATTTGCTAACAGTCATTGAATATCAGTGAAGTTATATGTATATTTCTGAGTCTTTATGCATAATTTTCACTATTTAAGTTGTTTTTTTTTGTTTTTTTTTTTGCATTGTCATTCCAACCTTGAAATGCATCATCGAAAACGTTGATTTATTTAGTGGGATTTTTTTTGTATTGTGTGTGTGAGACACTAAATCAAACAGAATACTATTCTTCACTTTGCTGAAAAGTGTTTGTTTCTCTTTGTGCGTCTGTATGAAAGTAACTCCATTTTAAATATGTTCTCCTGATTAAGAAAATAAAAAAAACTGGAGACAGAACTAGGCTTGACTTCATACATTTCCTAAAGAATCTGTATATGAACATAACTTTTAGGAATCTGATGAATTTTCACATTGCAATGTTTCCTCCATCCAGCAACACAAGTAGAGTATTTACTCAATCCTCCTCCAAGACTTGTACAACTATGCTACCTGTTATGGTGATCTGTCTTTCTGTTCCTCTCCTAGATCACAGTGCAGGACATCCTCGAATTTGAGAAGAAGTACAAGGGATCCGACGAAGAGCGGGAGGACGTGATCCGGCTGTACGTGCAGCACGAGGGAGACATGGATGCCATCACGGCGTCGGCTCTCTGCAGCTCTCAGGAGGACGAGCCCAGGCTGTGCCGCATCATCCAGGCTGCCATCAAGAGCGGAGAAGTGGAAGCCTTTCGAGCTTTTACGAAGGAGAGCCAGGCGAAGAAGAGGGCTCGGAGAAAGAGGGTGAGAACTGAACAGTTTCCCGTTCTTGCGCAACAAATGCACATGCAGAGGTAGACTTCCATTATCTTTCCACTTCGCTAACAGCCTTGGTTGTAACTGATCTTTCAGGCTGACCGGGAGCGAGAAGAAGCTGAGGAAATGCAGAAAGAAATGGGGCTCGGTGAGGATGAGGAGAGCCTTGTCATGATGCTAAAGGTATTGCATCCCTACGTGCATCTAACTACAAAAAATGCGATGGGTTCTGCTCAGTTGGCCTGACTTTAATATCTTCCACATTTTTGCAGAAAAACCAGCAGTCCAGAGCGAGGAATTTCAACAGTCTGCTGTCAGATCTGGAAGCAAAGTACTCGCAAAAGGGCATGAAACCGCAAAAAGGAAAAAAAGCCAAAAAATAAATCTTGGGGGGAAAAAGAAAAAAGCTTTTTATGTTGTTATTGCAGTTCAGACAAAAGCAGAAATGTTTTAAGGATAACTGATTGCAAAACTGTTTCAGCCTACACAAACATGTAAATCCTCTTATTTCTTGTAATATATTGTAAAAGTTCTATTAATAAATGCATGCGTTTACATCATTTATACACTTTACTTTTTATTACAAAAAAGATAATAGCATTGGGGGGGAAGGTTGTCGCTTTGTCTCCCTCGTGAGAAATAAGTAAAGAAACTATTTATACACTAACCCTGATGTTACTTGTCAAAGTACGACCAGTTGGCTTTGCTCAAACAATGAGCAAGTAAATTATATTAAATACACCACTTTGTTCAGACACCATGAATAAATTTCTTTTGTTATTTACAAATAATCTGTATATTGTAAGATTCCTACATTGTAGGATAATTCCGGCAAAAGCACCTTGATTATGGAAAGCCATTGAGACGCCGCTGTTTTTATGAGGGGCGGTTGGATTTTGATACAGTACGAAGCTCCCTGACATCAGAGCGGGGAGGAAAAGGTGCGTTTTTTTGTGTCCTATGAGCAGATATGGTTTATAGGTTTCCCTGCATAGTCATTTACAGCAACACAGAGCAGGCCATGTTATACAGCATATTCCTGTAAATAAATACTCATTTTCATCAAACATTCACTGCCACACATATGACCCTTACTGTACGATGACTGATTGTTTTTCATGTTTGGCAGGCCCACAAGGTGATTTCTGAAATACAAAAAAAGTAGGCCTTAAAAAAAAATGCAGTCAACAAAAACAAACTACTTCGAAACAAAACAGAGGGCAGAGATGATGCTGGTAAAGATGGACAGCAGGGAGGTTGTTGAGATCAAGGGGGAAAACTACAAGCCAGGCCTGCTGGGTCTGGATGAGATGCCGCCGCGGGTGTAGGAGCGAGACGGAACGGGAGCAGCTGCTGGAAAACGGAGGAACATCCGACGATAAACCTGAGCTGTTTTTGCTTCTCATAAATGTAATGTTTCACACAGAAGATGACCTAACTTGAGTTCAGCCGAGTTATTTTACTGACCTGCGACAGGGCTCTGTTGCTCGGGCTCTTCTTCGTCTTTGATGGGCGAGGGCCCCGGCACGTGGTGGGGATATGTGTCCAAGAAAGACAAGCTGCTGATGCCAAGACTGACACCGGTCACACCGATTCCCAGAGAGTCTGAAAGAAAACATTATTGTGGAAGTCATTAAACACAGTCCTAAAAGAAAGTTAAGCTATTAAAAACACGCCAGTGTGAAGTGAGTTTCCAACTAACTGAGAAGTGCCAATAATTACTGATTTCGTTCAGCAATACAATTCAAAAGCAAATCTTAGAGAGTGAAACGTTTGTGTTTTTGTTCATTTTGGTGATTGTGACTATAGCCAACCAAAACCTAAATTCCAGACTCGGAAAATTAACATAAAGACAATTAAAATATGTCACAGAAATTGTAGTTTTTGGAAGAGAGGTCACTTAATAGGGCAGTAAATCTCAAAAGTAATTTGTCAAAGAAGCTAGCTGCTCACATAGGGTTGTACAGAAGCATATTAACTGAAGGTTGAGTGGAAGGAAAAAGTGTATAAATATGAGGAGAAAAGGGATGACCACATTTGTGCAGCATCGACTAGCCCTGACTGCAGCCACAGTTTAACCATGAGATATGTGATTTCAGTATAATGAATTTCAAATTCATTATACTGAGTGGAACTGCTCAGTATAATGGAGCCTAAGAGGCTATGAGCAACTGAAGTAGATCATGTGTTTAGTCTTCTTCCTGGTTTTGAACAACGCGGTTTCTGACCTGTGCCTACAGAGGCTCTTCCTGGCCGACCCTGCCCGATGTTGTCCAGCACGGTGAAGGAACTCCGGTATGGAGTGTCTGACTGAAAGACAAAAATCAGAGATTCATCACAACAGCCTTCAATTGGAACATGCAAATAACACATTAAAGGCTGCAGTAAAATATAGAAGTGATGTTTCGGTCTTTGAGGAATCCAAAAAATAAAAAATAAATAAATCTCTCACCCTGTATGTGTGTGTCGTGTTAGGACGAGAGAAGACGTCTAGTATGTGGTGACGATCCCTTGGTATGGAACTTTGAGCTTCATCATGTATAGCGCTGTGGGCGCGGCTGGAAGGGCCTTTCTGACGCTGCAGGGATAAAAATATCGAACGCATGCCATCATGGGGCAAAATTCACAGCTATTTAGTAAAATCCTAAGCTTTAAGCATTTCACAGAGCACTGCTTAATCCATCCATCCATTTTCTGTAGTGGGGACGGGAGAGGTGCTGGTGCCCAACTCCAGCGAATGTTTTGGGCGAGTGGCGGGGTCACACCCTGGACAGGTCGCCAGTCTGTCGCAGGGCAACACAGAGACAGACAGAACAAACAACCATGCATGCACACTCACACCTAGGGACAATTTAGAGAGACCAATCAACCCTGACAGTCATGTTTCTTTTTTTTGGACTGTAGTCCAAAAAAAAAACCAAAAAAAAACTGTGTGTTGAGGAAGCCGGAGTACCCGGAGAAAACCCACGCATGCACAGGGAGAACATGCAGAAAGACTCCAGGCCAGGAATCGAACCCAGGACCTTCTTGCTGCAAAACAACAGTGCTACCAACTGTGCCACTGTACAGCCCCATTGCTTAGCCCATTAATGTTATGAAGTGACAAAATGTGAAAAAGTTTAAGAGACATGACTATTTTTTTCACCACACAGTGTATGACATATCGGGGATGAATAACACCAGACATATTTGTGGTACTGACATCTGTACCTGTGTGAGTTTTGACAGCAGCCCTGGATGGGACGACTCGGCATCTCCGGTTCCGATGGGGGGCAGAAGAGTGTTGCGGCTAAGGGCCAACAGCGGAGATGTTAATCGGTCACTGGCTGTGGTTCTGTTGGAGAGAGGCGGACCACTTTCAGATTTTTTGAAAAGTTCGATTGTTTCCAGTTTCTGTGACACTGACATTTTATAAACGGTTAAGAGTTGATGAGACTATATTTAACTTTAAGGATCAAACGTATCCCAATTCTCTTATTAAGATTTTAACTGTTTCAGATGGAAAATTAAATCAAAATTTGGTTTATCCAAAGTTTGGCTCAAATTTAAGGGCTAAGATAGCTCACAGTCATGACTCTGACTGACATTTGTTTACATAAAAAAAATAAAAAACAAAAAAAAGGGGCAGGGTGTTCAGTGGGTTTACAGCAATGCTTCAACTCACAGTCGTGTCCCACGGATAACCTCGTCTAGGTATCCTCCTGTCCCGGCCTGACTCAAACTCGGAACAAGGGGCAGCAAGTTTCGAGGAGGAGGGTTTCGGCGGCGAGCTGACTGCTTTTGGCGGGACAAAGAGGAAGAGCTCTGCTCCAGGGCTCTGCGAGGACGAGGTCTGCTGGAAGGGATGGCGCTAGAGACTGGCCTGTGAGACGGGCGCTCCTCCAGATCCCTGCGTTTGAACAAAGAGATGCACGGTGGATCGACTGCTCTAAACCAGAAACGAAAAGCGTTTTCTTCTCCAACAAAATGGGATTCTGCGAAGGGTGAAATGTCTTCTTACTGGCTTCTCTCCAGCACAGCCAGATTTCTCTGCTGCAGGGGGATGCTGTGAATCACGATGAGGTCGTTCAGGTTGTGCTGCGTTGCCGCTGCCCCTGCAGGCGTCCTGCCAGCCTGAGCATAGGAAAAACAGTACTGAGCGGAGATAACAAGGTAGCCAGAACATGTAAAATTTTGAGAAGTGTGGTTTAAGGACATAGATGATGAAGCGGGTTATAAAAGAAGGGAGGAATCCCTGGAGAATCCCAGTTAGTTACTTCCAAATACAGCCATCATGCAGCGAAGACACCAAACGGATAATTGCAGTAAATATTCAAAAAGATTAGTAAAGAAAAACATTGAAATAAAAAAAAGTTGTGCATCTCACAAATGTGTTGAAGATGATTAAAGAGATGAACAGTGGGGATGCTTTGGTGTTAATCAACAGGCACAAGCACAGATATTCAGGATAATGAGCTTCTACAGATGGCGTGCACACATCCCACTACTGCTCTGGGTTGAAGCAGGAGAGTTACATACAGCTGAAGGCCTTTTCTGCTTTTTGGATTTCCATCTGGACTTGTGCTTTGAGCCCCTTGACTTTGTGTTCTTTAGAAAAGAGGGATGGGAGGAGGGAGGATTGGCACGTTCGAAGAAAGACAGCAGATATGGAGAAAGTAGAGAAAAAAGTAGGGAAGAAACAATGGAGAAAGTAAAGTAATACAAAGTTAAGAAGGCAAAATATACAAAAACAGCAAGTCCAAAAATACTTTAGAATAAAGGGACTGAAACAGACTGACTGAGAAAGTGAAGAGTAACAGGCACGAATGAAAACTCTGGGGAATACAAGACGTCCCGACTGAAAACGCTTTACTTACTGCCTCAAGTACGGACCTCTCCGAACTGATTGGCACCCCCTGGTAAAGACGTTCAGATAGTCTTAAAATAAATCCTTCTTTTGTGGTAGGATTATAAATTGATTTAGAATATTAAAAAAAAAAAAAATCTAATCTGTAATTCAGCTACATTTTATTCAATAGTGAGTAAAACTCCAATTTAGGAAATAACAATCACCACTGGCTCAATATATATGGTACAACACTTTGTTCAATGCCCCTTTTCCAAAAGGACAACACTTTATGAGTTGCTGTGGAGATAAGCCATCGGTGAACCGTTTAGCCATTTTTTTTTTTTTTTTTTTTTGATTGCTATGTCACTTTGAGACTCGATGAGTATTCATTTTCAGCTTTCTGGCAGAGGTTATAATTTCCTTGATATTTCAGAGAGTTAATGAAGGATAATAAAGTTCCCAGGACCTGTGGAGGAGAAACAGGACCACTGCATCACAGATCCTCTACCGTACTTAACAGTGGGCAAGTATCCAAACCCTCACCCTTTGTTTCACACCAGACCCACATGGAGTGTTTGTGGCTTCAGCTGCATACATCTTAAAGGAGTTAAGATGTATGCAGTAAAGGGCAGTAAAGATATTTTTTTTTAAAACAACTTTCATTTAACAGAAGATATTTTCTCCCCTTGGAATAAAAAAAATAAATCTAAATCAAATCATAAATAAATGAATAAAAATATCTGTGATGATGTGCTGCTTCAATAAAACAAAGCGTTTAGTCTCCTTTATTAGGGTTTATAATCATTTTTTTTTTTTTTTTACCAGGGTATGTCGATGTCAAATTGTTTTCATTGAAGTAGACTGGGAAAAAAGTCAAAAACGGTTTTCTGATTAACTCAGACTAATATTTACGAAATAAGCAGCCTTTCATGTCTAGACCTTCTTAAACCACTGACCTGGAGCTGCTGTCCAGACATGAGCGGTGGCACTCGGCTCTGACCGAGTTTTGGAAGCGCGGCAGGCGGCGAGGAGAGCAGCATGAAAGGATTCAGAGCGTCTGGCTGCACAGGGCTCAGGCTCCCAGATAGTGGTTCGTCTTCTGCCAATAACATATCAACATTAATATTCAAAAAAAAAAAAAAACGGGGCTTCAACACATTTTACATCTAAAAATTCCCTAGTTTTCCACACTCAACTTTACAACTTTGTCGTTTGAAAATAGTAAATAAAAAAGTTCCCCATGTGCCTCAAATTTATGGCAGATATTTTTGAAAAACATAAAAAACTTGAAGGAAGGAAAGAGGGATAACGCAATAAAGGAACTAGAGAGAGGAATGACACAAGGAAGGTTAGAAGGAAGGAAGAATACAGAAACAGAAATACTCTCCCATACACTCAGGTTCTTATTCCATGCATATCCTGACATGACTGCAATCAAATTCCATTATTTTTCCAGACCGCGAAAGAACCCTGTAAGCGTAAATGTTAAACTTTATTCTAAAAGTAGAAACATTTAGCATTACGGGAGGTGCAGCACTCCCAGTGACGTTGAACCAGCTCTTTCATCCAACCGACCAGCTCCCGCCAGACGTCATCAAACAGCAGGTCGAGAACAGCCTGCCGGCGGCAGCGGTACGGTGAGACCGGGGGCAGGCAGTGATGCCTCCGAACAGACTCCGGACATTCCTCATGACACTCCTCATTCCTTTTGGAGAAAGAAAATACTTGTTTTACTGTTCTGCGAAGGAAATAACAATTGCGCAGGAGAACTTTTTGGTATTTATGTGATTTATGAATGTGGACAACTCACAAGTCCCAGCTATCAAAAGCCAGATATTCCTCCATCACACCCTCCACTTCAATCACTCTCGGCTGGTTGTAGCTGCTAGGCTCGCTGTTAGGAGGGCCATCAAACTCTTTGATCAGTGTAGCTTTCCTGCCCTGAACATTCAACCTATTTTTTTTCCCAAAAAAGAAAACATTATTCAAATTATTTTAGCAGGATTCTCAGTACAGGCATAAAAACATTAAAGAAAGCAAATTAGTCTTAAAACACATCTTGAGATGCAGAAAAGACACAATACAAACACATGCAATCTTACCAAGTGTTTTTGGTCTAGTTTCCACAGCAACTATTTTAGTACACTTGAATTACTGACTTAAAACTAGCTCATGTTTCTTGCTGAAAAGTTACTTGTAAGTAATTTTTTTCCCTATTTCAAATGTACCAACATGCTTGCACTAAAAACTAGACAAAACGACTTGGTAAGATTTGGGGTTTTGCAGTGCACATGCAACTTGATCTGATCACACCAACCCAGTTTATAAGCGTTCTAGTCAGATAGTGCCGCAGCCTTGTGCTCCACTACTCTGGAGTCCCATCTGTATATTTTAAATATCCAACATGACATTGGCCCAAATACTTAATTAACAAGGCAGAGTATGTAGGTCACAGAGCTAGAGTCAGTCAGGACTTATTTATAACAGCTTTAAAATAACAAATTTGCAGAGAAACCACGTCAATTCAGCAAATCTATTTAGCCGTAAATAGTGAATAAAGACTGAATGAGCTGATGAAGAAGACGTAACATTTTCAATTCGCTAAAAAGAACCCGATGTGACCACTAGCTAAAGAAAACTACCTCTGAGATGATAAAGTGCCTGAAATTCTTCAGTCAGCAAACTGGTCTGTGTTTTTAAAACTTACTCTGCAGCCCCTTTCTCTTTGCCTTGGCTCTTCACGGTAGTTTTTCTGTCTGTTGACGTGCTGCTGGCACGACTGACTGTCCCTGGAGTGGCGTACCACTGGAAGCCCTCATCGGTGGGACACAAAAGCTGAGTCCCCAGGATCCTGAGGGACACACGAACACACACACAAACACTCAGAAAAAATGAAAAAGTAAACTTTAAAAACAAAACAAAAGCTACGAGCTGAAGGATAAACAACAGATAAGTTACCGAAGATGTGGAAAGCGTGTGGTCCACTGCTGGCATTCGTCCTGCAGCCCCTGGAGTATCCCCCCCCCACAGCCTCTCCCTTCATACAGCTCCTTGTCGATCTCATCAAACATCTGCTGCACCTGCCGCGACGCCGCCTTGTCAAACTCCTGCGGGACGCAGAAACAAAAACACAGTCGGGGAAGAGACTTATCCCTTTGTTCTGGTATGCTAAATCTACCGTTGAAAGCTGCTGCTTTGCATTCTGGTCCCATCTGCAAGGATTCTGCAGACTTTATTAAGAAAATAAACTCCTATGAATTGTCACAGGTGGCGCAATCATTTGAAATAAAAAAATAGAGGGACATAGGAAGAAAAAGAGTAGAACTGCGAGTTATTATTTTTCTTAAAAGCATTAAGAGTTGAAAATAGGTTTAATGTAGAAAGAACAGGAAAGCAAAGCAACAAGAATGAGGTCTTGCATAAAAACAACCAGCATACAAATTAGCCATCTGGTATATTACATGGATACTGTTTCTGTTTCCCACACATTTTCCAAAAGGTGATAAATGCTGGTTAGACTTAATTAAAATGTGGCAGCATTCTTGTGTAGAAGCAGAACAAACTGTAAAGAAGGCATTCAGCACAAAAAAGGGAACGTCTTTTACAACTCACAGGGTCGGAGGGAGGTGGGGGTGGAGGGGAGTTTCATTTTATGCCAAGATTTCTTTCTGAAGCAGAGCAGACTTACATCATAGCCCCAAGAGAAAACGGAGCTCCTTTCTGTGGAGATACCGGTTCCTGTGGAGCTGTGAATACCGGACCAGGACTGGCTGGGTGATACTGAGATGACGGTTGGGCAGTCGGAGTGGTCCGAGGCGGCAGACGTCTGCGAGCTGAATGGAAAATGCAGTAATCTTTTATTTTAATCAGCCAAAGTCAAGACTTAAATCCCACCGAGAATCTATGAAAATTGATTTTTTACGGATGCTCTCTAACTAATCTGATGGAGGTCGAACTACTTTGACTTTTTGAGCCTCTAAATGTGCAAAGCTGGTAAAGCCATGCCCATAAGACTTCTATGTTTAGTTGTAAAAAGTGCCATTAACCTTCAACTTCTCCTCTCTGTAAGTCTATCAAACACAATCCTGGTGAAACACATTGAAGTTTGAGGATGAAATGCGAAATAGTCTAACACCAACTTCCAAGAAGTATAAATAATTTACAAGGCATTGAATTTCCTGTAAGAAATGTGCATAGGGTACAAAATCTATGATAATGCTCAAAGACTTTTTATGCCAAACCTATTTATTTTTCTATGTTTCTCATTAATAAACGTAACTGGTCTGATAATATACATTTAAATGCCAAATAAATTTCTTTAATGGGGCTACGGAAATACAATTAGTGGTGACTGGCGATAGAATCAAAGTGGAAATAAGGAGCAAATGTCAACTTAATAGAATATTCTAACAGCCTGCCTAATTATTCATCCTTTTGACTGCACATCTGAAGGAGGCAATGTGATATTAATTAATCCGCTGCTTCTGGGTGTCACATGGCGAGAACTCAGAGAATCGGCTGTCTGCTCAAGACGGTGTACAGTTACAAAATATCCAGAGTGTCCGTGTTTGCGTACTTAATGCAAACACTTGTTCTACGTTTTGGTCTTGCTCTGGACATGCAAAGGTTTGAACGTTAAAGGGGGGGGAAGTCAAGCCTGTTGGTCACCTGTTGTGTGCAGAGACGACTTTCTGCAGATCATGGAGGTAACGCGGAGAGGTTTCGACATCGTCTGCTTCTTCAGGGAGAGGGTGGTGATCAAGGCTGCTTCGAGACAAACCACAACTGCACATTGAAGGGACATTGAGAAATGATCAACAACGAGGCATTTGAGGATGAAACCTGACAGCTTGTCTTCATGGTGACGTTTAGAGAGATGCTGTGTTTCTATTCTATTGAAACAACATAAAATCGTGAAAAAAGGTGGGAAAATGTGAACTGAAACAACACTATCTCCCTGGGAACTAATAAAGCTTGTAAATGACATTAAACACCTCCGTTATGAAAGCAAAAGCTCAAAAACTATTGCATAATTTTACTTAGCCTAAGCTTTCACACCGCTTTAGATAGTACCACAAACTACTTGTACCAAGAATATGGTGCATAAACTGATTGCCATTATTGAAGTACACAAAAGTTTTAAAAGGTTAACAAAACAATCTTTCGTCATACCTTCTCTGTGGTTTACAGTCCTTTATAATAATATGCATGAAAAAAGTGCCGGGCTAACCAAAGTTATCTAAACTATGAGGCAGAGAGAACAGCTCTGCATCGCCTCCCCCTGCTGCTGCACATTATGTCAGCTGAATAAAAGAAGACTATAAAAATAAGAGAAGTGTGACTATTTGGAAATATTTCCAGCGTGATAAATAAAAATGAATGAAGCCTCAGCTATTTGAATTTAGCAGCTAATATCAGCTTGCTATGCTTGTGTACTTTTTATCTCACTATTTTTACTGATAATCCATGTACTAGATTATCTTTACAGTAGTAGGAACAACTGTCGCTTCTCTGTTTTAAAGAAACCACTTGGATCATGTTAAATACTTTCTTTTAACATGTAGATACCTTGAAACGGTGATACTTCACTCAAGGTTATCATACCATTAGAATCTCACAGGCAATCACATAATCTTCTCGTCTACCACTAAAATTGACACTGGTGTCTAAGCAAATAGCTACATGATAAATATTAAACTGGTAACAAATAGAGAATGATTAAAGTGGAGCAATGTATATGAGGATCTCCAACTAGTTTACAGAGCACAGTGGGGGAAAAAAAACAAAAAAAAAACTGCTTGGTACTCACATCTCAAGTTTATGCGATACTGGTCTCCTGTTGTACCGTGAAATCATCCTCTTATCTCTCCGGTTCAAGGGCTCGAGACCACGTCTCTGATCCCCGCCTCCTCTCGCTCGACTCTCTGCAAACAGCATAGAGGGAGCTCCAACATCTCCTTCAGTCGCCCTATAGGTACCCACCAGGTAAAAGCTTGGATCTGGAATATTGGACGGGGCTGCGGCTGACGCTGGAGGGGGAGGCTACGCTTGAAAATGAGCTAACTAGCGATGCATGAACGGTGACACAAACGCACTACAAGAGAAAGGTGGTGCCGCAGCACTTGTATAATTAGACTCATCGTTGGTTTAGTCTGGCTACACCAAATAGCTGTCGAATGTGGTCAAATATTTACCTGTCTGTCTTTCTTAGAGTCTAAACTATTTGAGAATTTGCGATGCTAACTAGCACCAACGACGACAACAATAGCACGGCTGTCATGGAGACGCGACTTCACAGCCGCACGGTTACCTGGGAAATGTATTTCTGCTCTGGGAAAAATAATTCGTGCCACGTGCATAATAAAATGAGTATTTTGCTAGACATGTTTTGGGAAAAATATACTCATGGAGAAAAAATTGACAAAAAGAGAAAAAACGCATACATTTCTTTAAAAAATAGCAACAATATTTTAAAGTATGTTTAGTAAAAACTTTGTATAATACTGAAAAGTGGAAAAACATGTACCGCTTTTAACTGTTTGTATTATTGTATTGCATTGTATAATGGTATTTTCCCATACACGTTCAATGCACAAATCATTTGTATCCAGACATTGAAGATTCATTTTAAAATTCCTTTTTTTTACTTCGTAATTAAGGCGCATAATGTCCTCGTCGATTAATAGCATGTTTATCCTGTGTACTTATATTTTATTACTCTTCAGTCTTATTTGATCATATATTTATTTTCCACAAATTGATCTTGTTGTTGTTGTTAATTATTGTGTATATTCGTTTTATTCTTAAGGTTCAACGTTATTTAAACTGGTATTGTAAAGCACAAATACAAATAAAGCTTTTCAAAAATCTCTTCGCCCCATGTTTTATTTTCCTACATTTCCCATAATTCATCGTAGTGACGTGACTACGTTTGTAAAACGTTTCCGATTCTGACCAGTCTACAACTTCACTTTTTTATTAATTTGCTTTTATCTGTAACTTATCTCAAAATATATTTAAAAAAAAGCTATTTATTAAATTTGTAAAATTGATCATTTTTTTCAGTAGACACTTTGTAATTAGTACATTTATCAAACCGGAACTCTCTGACAAATGTCAGGGTGAAGCCGGTTAGAAATTAGGGAAGGACCTAAACACTGACATATGGCGTGACTACAACGTAACCCAAACTAGAGTGTATTTTCTCCAAATATAAATACGTTTGTGTCCTGGACTGACATAAAATGTCACATTTTGAAGATAACTAGACAGAGTGACGCTAATCAACAGTTTCTTCTTTTGGGTTTAACTGTTTCCAGACGCTGGCGACACATCAAAGACTTCTGGAGTCTGGTTTACTGTTGTTTTATCAGTCGTTTCTCTAAAGAAAATCACAATGGATGCCCTGCAGAGGAGGTCGATACCAGAAGATATGGTTCAGTACAAACTCTTCCTGGTCCAGACAGACATGGCCTCCCAGCAGACCGAAGAACGGCTCAAACACCTGACGGAGGAAATGTTGGCTAAGGTTGCCCAGCTTCTAGTCCAGTACATCTGGCAGGATCAACCATTCAACCTCAAATACCTTCCCGAAAAAGGTAATATTTTCTGGTTTTGCTTCACAACTCAGATGAGTTTATTCTAAATATGCAAATGTAGACACGTTTGATGACATCCCTGGAGAAGACGCCTTTAATGAAAATCTTTCATTTCATTAACATTATCTCATGCATTAACACATACTCGCTGTAACAAAGCATGGCGGCGGATCTGAAGAATGTGACTTTCCTGTTCGCTGACAGGAGATGTTCCTGCTCACATTGGAGGCAGCACTCGGTATGGAGACAACATTGAGGATGAATGGTTTATTGTTTACCTCCTGCTGCATCTCACAGAGTTATTCCCAGAACTTGCAGCCAGGTTAGACAAGATGTTCCTGAATTTATATATGTAAAAATAACTCATATTTACTTACTTCATATAAGCTGAAAGTACTGTTTGTATGTGCAGAGTTGAGGACAATGATGGGGATTTTCTTCTTATTGAAGCAGCGGATCATCTTCCCAAGTGGCTGAACCCAGACACAAGTGAAAACAGAGTGAGTCTTCCAGATGTTCACATTCCTCATCTTGCGCAATAGTTTGATTTCTAACATAAAAATCCCTGTTAGTTATATTTTGGAGCAAACACCATATTAATATTTATAGTAAAGAAAAGCATAGCCTGTCTGCACCAAAACAGTCAGCGATTAACCAAAAACACATCTTAATGTACATCTTTAAGAGGGATAAATCAGTGACTGGTTTAAAGGATGTGTGTGATTTCTTTAGTGGATAGTGAAATAAAGCAGCCGTTTTTTCTTTCTTTTGTAGGTCTTCATCTACAGGGGAGAGTTGCACATCCTTCCCTGCCCATCCAAGTCCAGTTCAATTGGCTTTTCTCTTGATGTGGTCCCCAGTTTGGCACAAGCTCTAGCGCTGCTTTCTGCTCACCCAGAAGCTTGTCAGGCCAGCCCCAAAATCCGTTCAGCTCTAAAAAAAAGGCTACAAGGGTGAGCTTTCACACAATCCCAATTTTCTTAGATTTTTTTTCTACAGTAATTACATGTGAAATGCAAGTGGAACAACCTGCTGAGGACGTCTCTGTAAATATCAGATGCAAAAATATAGATATATGTGATGTACATTTTTGGACATTCATGTAGGTACCCAGAGAAGATTAAAGCTAATCTCCATCGGGCCCACTGCTTCATCCCTGCCGGCGTTGCCTCTGTTCTGGCACAGCGTCCGGACTTGGTCGCCCCCGCGGTCTCGGCCTTCTACCTGCGGGATCCAGTGGACCTGCAGGCCTGTCGTAGCTTCAGGACGTTTCCTCCTGATACGAGAGTCCTCGCCTCGGTAGACTCTTGCAAAATATGCAGGATTTGTTTGTGCTGGTCTTTCAGCTTTCATGAAATGGCAATCTTCTCCTGCGTGAATTTCCAGGTGACATTCACCCGCTGCTTGTACGCCCAGCTGCAGCAGCAACAGTTCGCCCCAGATCGGAGGAGCGGCTTCGACCTGCCGCCTCGCTCTCATCCACGATACAAGGCTCATGAACTTGGGATGAAACTGGTGAGGCGTGGTTTGGGGTTTTCTTTTATCATGAGGAAGAAGGCGAAGCTAAAGGTGGAAATGTGAATCTGTTTTCACCTTATTCTCAGACTCACGGATTTGAGATCCTGTGCTCTAAGAGCAGGCTGCCGTCCTCAGAGGTCGATGCTCCTGTGAGCTGCAACCCTCAGTGGAAAAACTTCTTGGAAAGTCTAAGAAAGAATGGCTACTTCCGAGTGAGTCGCACCCTTTTCTCTTTTTGTCCACACTTCTATAAACAGCAGATATAGCATTTCTCCTCGGAAGCTCATTTTTAACGTCCGTGTTGTCAAATGCAGGGCCAGCTGGAAGGTTCGGCGTTTCACAAAGAACTCTTAAGATCTGCAGAAATCTTCTTCAAACAGTCGGTTGCCTCAAAGTCAAGGTGAGGATTCAATCATGTGCTTTCAAGTGTAGAGATCAGCCTGGCAGGTGATGAATATAGACACCAGAATTCATGATTTTCACAAAGATCGCTGCATTGCGTTCTACAAATTTAATTTTGTATTTGTGGTTTAAGTTGGGACTGACAAATGTAATGTCAATTAAACTGACAAAAAAAAAACACACTTGCCTTTTGCTCCCCCTCAATATTCCTGCTGTGAATTTTGTTTCAGCTCCATTTCTGTAGGCGAGGAGATCCTCCAGCTGCTTCACAGCAGCCCGCTCAACCTGGAAGAGCTCAAGAAACTGGAGTCACAGCTCCCCCCGGAGGACAGTGAGTGAACAGCTTAACAGCAACAGAGTAGATCCTTTTCTTGCTATATAAGTATATATAAACTAATCAGACTTGATAGGAAAGAAAAATGTGTCACACGTTTTGAAGATTTCAACAAAAAAATTATCACTCTTTCACGCAACTGATAACCACCGAGCAGCAACACGTGGGGCAGGGCGACACTTCATTTCCCACTTTTTCTCACTTTGGCACTTTCTACTGCATCTCAATAAAAGAGCTCAAAACAAATACATGCACATTGCCTATATCTTCCTTCCTCTGCTCATTTCCCTTTGTTTTTTTTTTCCTTTTCTCTAATCTAAAGGCGACAACTGGTTGGAAATCACAGCTCAGGATTTAGAGCAGTTGCTGCAGGAGAGAAGCGGCAGGGTCGCTGATGTCGGCAGTGAAGGCTTCAGCTCTGCCAAGCAGAAACTACCTGTCAAGGAGGCTGCAGGGAAGGAGGATGAGGAGGATGCCAAGGAGGAAGAAGCAGGTTACAGTCTTGTAGCTGTCAGTCAAGGGATGAAGGACTTCCTCAATGCCATGTCGTCTCATGAGGGGGCTGAAGCACCCTGGTGAGATAAGTTACATGCAGTCATTCTTTTTTTTTTTTTTTTTTATGTATTTTTCTAACTCTGGTTTGATAGTTTCTATTTTGTTTAAATGTTTTCCAGGAGCCTTCAGACTCAGCCTTTCAGTTTTGACCCAGGCTCGATGGCCAATGCACTAGATAAGCTCTTAGGTACGTAAAAGCAATGATTGATTCTTCCTCCGTTCCGTCATTGTGTTTAATCATTTTAAATATTTTAGGAGGCAAAGAAGAAGAGCTAGATTCAGATGATCTGGACGATGATTACGATGATGATGATGAGGAGGAAGAGGTGTTAAATGAGACAGAGGAAGGCTCATCTGGTCCTGCAGAGATGAGTGCAGCCGAAACTCTGGACAGCCTCAAAAGTTACATGGACCAAATGGATCAGGAGCTGCAGAGCACTAATATTGGGAAAAGCTTCAGTCAAACGGTAAATACTAGTTTTTATGTTTCTATACAAAATGTAGCAGGTTTAAAATGCACCCAGGCCATTGTGAATGTGTGATTTCCACAGAACTACAAGGCCTGTGTGAACAATGACTCGTCTCGTTCCGCGACGGGAGACGGGCTTTCGACAGAAGAGGGAGGAGTCGATGAGGCTGAGGAGGAGATCCAGCCTTTAGACATCGATGTCAACTTGATCTCGAATCTCCTGGAGTCTCTGAGCAGCCAGGCTGGACTGGCTGGACCTGCTTCTAACCTGCTGCAGAGCCTGGGAATTCAACTACCACCCAACTCGGATCCCTCTTAGAGAAGATGGGGGAAAGGAAGAGGACTGAAATTATGAGTCTGGAACTGGTTGACGTAGAGGTGATGAATGGACAAAGGACAAAGTCTGGTGTCTTTATGTCAAGTAATTTTTTTTTTGTTTCTTTTTTTACATTTCAGTGCTGACCTCAAATGTTTATGTATATTTTTCCAACACAAATAGACTGCAGATTGTGTTGATTTTTCCTTTGTTGTGACAGAAAAACCTCTTATTTAAGGATTAACACAAGTTGGATTTTCAATAGAGCCTACAAGATGCAAAACTCAAGTTTATTTGAAATCACTAAAAATGGGAATTAACCTATTATATCATGAATACCTTTGCATGTGATTGGATGCATGTTTTCATACAGTTTTTTACATGTTATCATACATAATAAACATGTTTTCTAGTTTCTTTTATTTCCTCCTTCTTTCATTGTGTGAATGCTTTCTTGAGATGCTTCTGCACTGCCACATGAGTCCACCTGGGGTAAATTAAGTTGAGAAATCTAGTCTATAAACTTGTGGAAAGTGGAAAGTGCAAATCAAAGCAGAGACCAAGCAGTGGTCTCTGGTATTATCTGACATCCAGATAATACCTTTATCAAGGAGATATCTCTATCTCCTCATAGAGGTAGAGATATTGTCAACAAAGTCAACCACTATTAAAGTACTCTACCAACAAAGCCTTAAGTTGCCACTCATCATGAAAAAGGACTGGGCAGCCCACTTTCATTTTGTAAATGTACATCTTAGACATTCCCAGACCTTCCAAAACCAAAATGGAACTTTTTGACCTGAAATCCAAGCAGCATGTATGGGGAAACAAAACAGGTACTACCTGGCCACACAGTACAGAACTTGGGTCTCAAATTAAATTGAAGATTTTTAAAAAGATAGAAAAATCTTGGTGACACTTTATTTGAATACTGACATTACACTGTCATGGACATGAAGGAGACTTCATGAATGTTTACGACTGTTGTTGGTATAATGACACTTTTAACTCAAATTTGCATTAAGTGTAATTAAAAATGCTTTATTCAGCATTTTTTGGTAAAATGATTGCATTTTTATTCAAAGTTTCATTAAAACTTAAAATAATAATGAAGTAAAAAAGTCAACTTTGCACTGACAGTGTCATTATTTACCGAATGACACTTCATGACAACAGTTGTAAACATTGTAAGCCTTCATGTTCATGACAGGTGTAATGTCAGTCTTATGCACATCCCTTCAAATAAAGTGTTACCAAATTATTTACTCACTGACCTGTGAGAGATGTGACAGAGAATGGAAGAAACTACTCCTAAATGCAGAACATGCAGAATAGCAGACGCCACCTGGGGCAGTGACTCCTACTAACAGTGCTTCAGCTAAATGTAATGTTTATTGCTTGTTTCACAATTGGTGACTAGAATGTTTTTTATGATGTGAAGCACTTTGAACTGCTTTTTAGTTGAAATGTGCTATAAAATAGACTTGTCAAAAGTCAATCCATGGGTGAACATCTGCAATCCAAAAAGGTGTTTTCCACATTGTCACTACTGTCATCACTGAGGAAAAGAAACCCTCAGATCTCTTTTAGAATAAGCCTGTAACTTGACTTTCAAAAAAAAAAAAAAATGGCTTTCTGGTAATATAGCATTTAAAAATTACTAATTTATAGTTCTACTTCTAAACAAATACCTGCTTTTAGACTTCTAAAAATGGTTTGTGGTGGAAATTACTACAAGTTAACATCTGCTGATCCTGTTATATGAAATACTTGTGAACTCTCACCAAAAGAACTATTTGGGTTACATGTACAAGGTTGTGAGTTGTTTTCTACATCAGAACCAGACTGTCTCACCCCTGTTTTTTTTTTTTTTTGTTTTTTTTTTACCTTTTCTTTATCTCTATTACAATTTTTTGCTATTCTTACTGCATGGGAACAATGCTACCAACTGAGCTACCATGCAACACCATAGCATTCAACTATTGCAACTTCAATGTTTTCAGGTAATTTAAACTCATCAGTTTACAGCATTGACACATTTTCACAGTCAATTCACTTTTTTCAGTTTTATTAAACATGCACAGCACATCTTTACAGAACTATATACTTCAAAAAATGCTTGCAAATTGATAAAATTATATAAAAATACATATTTAAATTTACATTAATAAAAACACAATATCTTAAATTACATCAGACTTTAACAAGAGGCATCTTAACAGCCTGTCGATGCCATGCCCTTTCATCCGAGCTCTCAGAATCATTCAGGGACAACATAAACCAACGTCTGGTTTAAGATTCATTCAGCCAAAGGTCTGAGGTTAAATATATATATATTTTTAACACTGATTAAAAATGTGTTCTTATGTATCATGTAAAAATGTCAAAAAAAAACCAACCCTCATCATCTTTATTCTGTTTCCTCTGAAAAGAAAAATGCTTCTCAGAATCATTCACAGAAAACCTCCTCAGAGATCTGGTTCAATCTTGTTCAGCGGAGGAGAAACGTGGGACTTTAATCCCTTAAATACTGCTCAAATATGTCAAAGGTGCACAAAAAAAGAAAAAGAAAACATTTGCTAAAGTGTTGCAATTACAAACAAAAATATTAAAAGAATTTGCTCTAATTAAGAAAAATCCATTTCCAGCTTTGCACAAAAAATAAAGTTTGTTGCTTTGTTACCAAAGGTTTACCATAATATGTATAGATAGTATTCATCAATAGGTGTAGAAACGGTGCACAACGTGCATAACTAAGCGAAGAAGAGAAATTTGAAGCATTTTGAGAGCAGTTTCCAAATGGTTTAGATAAGCTGTTTTACCCTATGTTACTTTATTTATTACCACAATATCGGAAATATTTCATTTCATGTTTTCTTCAGGTCCTTGCAGAACACAAGTTATATGTGAACACATTTTCTCTAACTACAACTAGCAAAATTAATCTGATTATCACACAGGGATTTAAAATAAATAATATTAGTGCAGTTAGTTTAGATCAAATAAAAAAAGAGACATTAACATGCCAAGTTTGTCTAATTTCACACGAGAACAAATAATGCGGTTATGATAGCATACATGCCTCTTACTTTTAACCCTCATCAAATTGGGGTCTGTGCGCCGTGTTATTTATTTTTAATTTTTCCGGTTTGAAAGTTTAGTGGAAGATTTTTTTCTGGCTAAAAAGTCACTTTTAATTCTAAAAGTCACAATTCTAACCGGATTAATGTTAAACGCTTGACCTGACGGAAATCTTTTCACATTTTTCGTGTGATTCTTTTTTTTAGAAGTACTACTTCAACCTTTGGTAATCGTGATAGCTTGTAGACAGACAAGGATTCTGTACCATGTAGAGGAACTACAGAAGATGAAAAAACGGCTGCACCATATACCTTGCCGAATATAGCAACGCAGCCGCGAGTGGGGAGACGCAGAGAGCAGAAGCGCAGACCAGGAAGTTGAGTACCATTCCCAGCAGGACAATGGCGAGCAGGTATCCGTGGAAGAGCAGATTGCGCCAGCTGCTCATTTTCAACACCAGCCAGGGTTTGTCTGGGTGCAGAAGCCACAGGAGGCCCAGCACTCCACTCTGGTTGACCAGTTGAGCATAGTAGATGTCAAAAACAGAGGGTTGGACATCAGAGGGCTGCTGGCGCACGGACTCGGACACTTTAGCGAAGCTGATCAGCAAAAGGCTGTGGAGGATCAAAGCGAGAGGCGCGTAGAGATACTCCAGAGACTCAACACCAGGAATCCCATTGGATGCTGTGCAGGGGAAAAAGAAATTGATAGAAAATTATTTTGCCTCTCTTAATCTTGCATAATATGTCATTCAATGCTTAGGAAAAGTATTCATACCAACTGACCCTTCTCACTTTCTCATTGTTCTCAAAATTCAATGTGTTTTATTGGGATTGCATGTGACAAATACCGATGGAGAGAGGGAATTAACAATGCAGTATGTAATTTTTTTACATATTTGTTAAAAATGTCGTCATGTTGTGATAGTACAACTTGAGACACGTGATATGTGAAAAAATTGAGCTCCTCTGCCTTGTCCTTGTTGACCTAGAGCAATCTGCAGAAATCCATATCAGAAGCAACCAATCAGAGCCAGGAGGACGGTCTTAGCGCTGTCAATCAACCTTGCGGAAGCGCTGCTTCGAATCTCACCAATATGATTTTTTTTTGCTCACGGTTCTGGCTGCAGTGTTGGTTTTTGAAAACACACAGGTTTTCGCGGTAGGCCAATAGAATCTTTTTTGTTTGTGTGTAAACCACTTCATTGCTCTTGGCAAATTTGCAAAAACCTAATAAACACATACGAGTTTGTGGTTGTAATGTGACAAGAAAGGTTCAAAGGTTGTGAACGCTTCTGCCGTGTGTTAAGATTTACCTGTGATGACAACAAACATCCCACTCAGGATAGAAATCAACACTGACAAGTGGTGAGATGGCACAGATGCCACCTTCAGCGCAAAACTGAATCCGAGGGTCAGCAGAGGCAGCAGAGGAACAGTGAAGAGGAAGAGGTTTGCATACGGGCTGCTTGCTTTGGCCCAAGTTATGAGCACGGAGTGAACGCTGTTACAGATGGCGGGCAGCAGCAGCCTCTCTCCCAGCGATCTGGAGTACGATCTGAGATGCACCAATCCCAAGGCATGGAGGAGATTTATGAAGACAAGAGAAACCAGAACCTGTGGAGGAAGTCCAAACATGTTCAGCACTGTAAGGGGAACGTCAATTCAAAGAAAAGCAGAAGTAGCCGGTGTCTGCGTGAAAGAATTATTTAACGATTTACAATAAACTACAGCTAACTTCGCAGCCAGTAAATTCTCTTTGACAAATCCTTTTTTTATTATTATTTTCGGCCTTATGTTTCAAAAATGTGAGGTGAATACACATAGTTACAAACTATGCATTTCAATCAATAAGCTGATTATTTTGGGAACAAAACAAGGCAAACCAGGAGAATTACCATAATTGAAAATATAATTATGACACAAAAATAGAATTGCTTTGTTTTCCTTTAAACTTAATTGGCTTGAATTATATAGCTAATATCTGATCTTATGTCATATTTTTGTGACATTTTTTAATATAAAGTTGAGTTCAAAACACAGCAGTCCAACAATATCTGTCAGGTCAAAAAATAGAATCATCAGTAAAGCAAATCATTTATAAAGTAGGTATAATAAAGTCATGGAAACCACCAGTCTTGACATGCATGAGGCTGATTAAGTGTAAACAAATCATTAAGTGAAAGACTCATTCTTATTCAGAGGTCCTTATATCTATATACGTTCAATAATAAAAAATAGTAACAGATATTAAGAGTTGAAAGAATGGTGAAAGAATGATTAAAAAAACAAATATATAAGCACTGATGTATATTAACCTACTTCATTAAGGAGAACTAGCTTTCTCTAATATGCATTTCCAAGTTTTTCCTGTTAATAGTCACAGAAATTCAGCGCAGGTGTGATTGTCATAAATCTTTAAATTTTTTATTTTTTTATTTTGTTGCATTTTCATAAAGGTTGAACCAAGGACTGGCAAGAAAACCTAGGCATAAAAGTGATTGTTCCAGATATTTTTCCAAAACAGAGTGAAACTTAAATGAAAATCATATTAAAAAGTGCAAGAAATGATAAAACTGCTGAGCTAAAATGAACTGGAATGCTTTGAAATTGAAACCAAAAACTGAAACTACCAACAGAACCCTACCTTTGCGATAGATACAAAATTAACATGCAGTTTAGGAATCACCAACAATTTTTCAAACAAACATAAAAGCAATGAATTCAAGCTAATTTAAACTGTGAGGCATTCGTGGCTCAAGCATCGTGGGAGGGGAACATTTCTTGTATTATGATGTTGGACCTATCCTGAACATACAAGAGATCATGAATCACAGATCTCTTCTAAGTTATCAAAATACTTAAAGAGATAGTTTTGCCTTATGTTGGAAAGGAAAACATTTGAAATAATAAGGGAACAGCCTCAGGCACACTAAAACAGAAAGCAGCATCTTGATTTCAGAATAACAAGATTAACATTTTGTGGTGGTCTGCCCAATTTCTGGACTTTAATCTAATAGAAAACTACAAGGGTGACATTGATCATGCTGTTTCTGAGGCAAGACCAAGGAACTCAGATGGACTTTGAAATGTAATCTAACTGTCTAAGGCTCACAGGCTAGTCAGTTCCTTGGAACACAGTGGTGTAATAATTCTAAGAAACTTTGGTCATCCAATTTAATATTGGTCTATTGATTCACAGGAAAGCTCAGTTTATAAGTTTATACAGTAAATGTTTGAGCTTGTATAGTAAATTACAAAAACTTTCATTTTTTAACCAACCAAATATTACTCTTTTTTTGCTTCACTTTCTGCAGATTGCACCAGATTTGATCATCTTTTGCTTTGTTATACAATGTGACGTGCTTGAGTTTGAGCATAGTTCCCTATTTTTTAAACACACTTCTACTATTTTGACCTCACAATTAGCTTGAGGCACCATGGTAATACTTGATAAACAGTCATAAACAAAGATACTGAGGGCTTGGCAAGGTGGAAGAGGAACATACACACTCATTGAAATTACTAAGAGCTAACTCCACATTGATATGTGCTGACTCTACTGCAGGTTGACACATTTTTATTTTTTAATGACATGTGGAAAGTCTTATATCAGCAAGTCTATTTATGTTGTTGGTAATCCTATTTAATTTCTAAGTATATTGCAGAAACACACCTGAGGCCTATCTGTGGCCTTTCCTAGACTGTCATTCCAGGCGGTCTTTCCTGGTTAACCTTTGAACAAGGTCAGTTTCTCATGTCAGTCAGTTGCGTGATAATTCGGTTAAACATCTATCACATGCATGTGTTAATCAACATTAAGCACTTCTACCTTAGCATTACGTCTGCTCTGTCCTTCAAACCGGCACACAGAGGCAACAGTATGCTTCTGTGTTTAGTGTGCCAGCTTAAAGTTTTTGTTAGAATTTATATAAAGACCAGTTTTCTGGTCTTTATACGAGATCAGTTTAGTGCATGACTCTAAACTCTTCAATGAAAGTCCAATGTACCAAACTGTCTTAATATGTTACCTATCAAAAAATAAATTATGCTGTAATTTAATCTCAGTGTAAATCAGTTTGTTTTGAGAACATCAGTAGGCAAACGTGATGACAGTTTAATCTATTTTCCAAAAATGGAAAGAATGTGACACAGCAAAAAGTCTGTTAAAAGCTGCAAGAGATACTCAGCAGGACAACAATACCAAACCTTCAAATAGCGATAAAATGAAATAGTTTTGCTGGATGTACACTTATGTGTTAGAATAGTTCAGTCAAAGTCCAGATCTAAATGCAATTGAAATTTAGTGTCAGGACTTAAAAAATATGCCCACGGATCCAATCTATCTACTGTGACAAAGGTTGGCACATTGTCTAAATTATAAATTTCCTTCTTTGTTTCATCACATAAAATCCCAATAAAATATTTGTGATGGTAGCGTGGCTAAAACAAATCCATTAATTAAGAGGTAGAACTAATTATGCAATGTATTGCATGCTGGTGTCTATGTAAATGGAAATCCTATAAATGTTAGTTCAACATATGCAAATATAGTGATGTCAGAACACAAATTACTCTTCAGAAATAGACCAGTATGCAAATGATCGTGCATGTTGTGCACCACTCCTCGCAAGCACATTCTCCTGGTAATGAATGGATGACTGACTTGAAAGCAATGCTACATTTACTAACCTGGGTGAAGCAAAGAGCAACAGGGAACGGGTAATGGTACTGCGGGATAAAGATGCCGGCGACAAAGTTCCGGAGTTTGTCAGCCTGGCCGTATACGATCACCACCACAAAGCAGAAGGTGGGAATGAGCGGCTTCAGAGCATGAACTGACGAAAGATTCTTCAGTGCTGAGACAAAACATCCAGTCCTCCATCTCCCTAAGCTGCAATCAGGATGTTTTACAGACAGTCTTTTATGTGCATGCACACAACTGTTATCCTTGTATACAATTAACTTAATTTCCAGATTTGCACATAAAACAAAGAAACAGTGGAAAACAGATACTTATGTGTGATGTTTGAAAAGACACATAACCTTTAATTTTCAACATTCAACATACAATCAGGCTAAACATTACCTGTTTTATGTCAGGTTTTGTTTTACCAAAAATGACTAAATGCCAGAATTTTGAATGCAAAAATTGTTTTAAAGTTTTTTGTAACAACTTTCTTCAAACCCAGGATGCTTACAATTTTGCTTTTTTTGCATTGCAAACTGTATGTCTTGTTTCAGATATTTTGGATATTCTTCCTTGAGATTCAGTAAACATTTCAGTGGAATATTGGACAATTCCCCCTGACAGGACTGGTCAGGTTTGTAGACCACTTAGGTAAATCTTTCAGTTACTAATTTTCTTTTAGTACCTTTAGCATCAAAACACCAACACCCTTGCATTTTACATTTGGTGTTTTCAGTCTTGCAATCTGCCCTCTTTGTTCTCTAAAAAGTCAGTAATTTTATTAGTCAACAAGACATTTATATGTCTTATTCTGCTTTTGCTCATCATGTCTTACAAATAAGCAGTGTGTCTGAGGTGTTGCCTTAAAATATAATGACAACGGCATCTTTATTTAACTTCAAATTACCCAAGCGATGAAATCATCATACTTATCTCATCCTTCTGGAATTTAACAAATACTTTTGGTAATCCTGACTCACCTAAAACAGGCACAGTTTAGTCTTGATTAATGTCAGACAGTGAGAAAAAGTTATGTGCCTTTTTATACATTGCATGTAAAGAGCTGGTTTGATATGTGGTAGTAGAAGAAAACGGGATCTTTACCTTTTTCCTAACAGACATCTTGTCATTCTGTGCAGAGGTTGCTTGCAAGTATCTGTTGTGTAGAGGTATAGTGGATCAATGAGGAATTTGCACCAGAAAGCAATACAGTCTCCACAGAACAGTCAACAATAAAAACAACTCACATGTAATCATGAGATCAAGCTGGGTGTTTCTAAGTGTACTGTAGCTAATCAATGTTGGTCCATTGATCATACAGAAGAGCAATCATGAAGTTCAAACAAAAATAATAATGTCAAAAATCATCTTACATGTTTGTTTCTAAGATGTGTAACAACATCGTTTCACGTCGCAAAATACGACTAAATGCAGACTAAGCTAAATAGTACCTATTTTAAAGAATATTTTAAAACAACAAAACAAACATAAGCGAGAGAAACGCGTTTTACTCACCATTTGTAACTCCTCATAAACTCATTGTCCAGCAAACGAGTTGCGCCAATTGTTACGAGCGATATAAGGGAGGTAGGATTGTAATTATTTATCTCCGCAACTGTTTCCGCATCTTCCTGCAGCGGTATACTTTAGTAATACGTCAGGCTGCTTTCTGAACTCCGGCTATTCACCTCATCCGTTTTTATCGTGAGTTCAGCTGAACTTTGCCCCCGCTCTGTTTGTCTCAGTGTAATTAAAGGGGCCATTTCGCTGGGCCGAATTCAAAAGTTGGCTTCGTCGGAATAGATAACCTTTTTGGAATCCAGCAGAAACATTTGTTTACTGACACACAACATCAAACCACCCACATAAAGTGTCGAACATTTATTAAGATTTTCTTGCTAATATAATGCTGACCTGCAGTTTCACGCTGTGGGGGATAGTTGTGAGAGTTATGGTCTTATCAATGATTATACATTTCTATCTAACGTTTTATAGGCATATTTAGCAACAATTAAATTACTAGAATAGGTCCGTTAATCAAAATGCTTTCTTTCTCCGGCTTTAGAACCAGTTTGAAGAAGAAAAAAAAAGCCAAATGTGTCTGTCTAGATAGGTCAGGTCTGCTTAGGTAAACACGCAGTAATTACATGGGAAGGACAGCACCCTAAAGCGCAGGCAAACACATCAGTAGCGTAAGGGGCTCCCGCATTCATCCAAATTGCCATAGCAACCGGCTACAGAGAGGTATCAGTCATGCGCATTAATTAACTAAATAAATTAGGCTGGTCATGGTTCTCTATTTAAATTAATATGGGAACATTTATTATTATATATTTTGTTTGTTTGGTGTATGATTGACCACCAACGGCTCCAAGCTCAGCAGGGGGCAGTCGTACTTGATTTTAACAAAAGCACTGAAAAGGCATCAATAGATATAAGTAAGTGAATTCATTATGCTTGGTTGTTTAAGGTTTAAACCCGTAACAGGTTGCAATTAATCATATTAACCTCTTAAAATGACCTACATACCCATAAGTGCGAGAATAACAAGAATAAAACAAATAAATACGAGCAAACGCTGAGATTCACTTAACTTGGACATCACATAAAACAATTGTACCACCTTGATAATGAAGCCTAATCTCATGTTTTATGAAGAAAACTGCTAAATCAAAGAACAAATGTTGACCCTCTGAATATAACAGCTAAGTAAAAACACCCACTGGCTTTTTTTGATCAAAATTGAATTTGTTTTCTTTTTTGCAATTCTTTAGCCTCAAATAAGTTATTCTTTTTTGTTTTCTTTTCTTTTCCTTTTTCAATAAATTGATATTGTATTTTTTTAAATGCACAAGTGCTCTTATTAGTATTTTTACATCTGGTTTTAAGATTATATAAATAACTAGAAAGAAACAAACCTTGTAAAAATACTGTTGAAGAAAAAAAAGTACAACGTGATATTAATCAGTCGATTTTTGTGCAGTCTTTCTTATAGGGACTGTGGGGAACAGACAGATGCCAAAATGAGAAGATTTGAAGCAGCAAAATCACTTAGTGAGGAAATCTCCAGACATGAAAAAACTAAACCTTTAATAGTAAACACAAGAAAACAAAAATTAAAGCATTTGTTGTCCATTCCATCCATTTTCATAACACCCTTGTCCCTCAGTGGTGCCTATCTCCAGCCACGTTCCGGGTGAGAGGCGGGGTAAACCCTGGACAGGTCTCCAGTCTGTCGCAGGGCAACACAGACAATTTGGAGAGGCCAATTAACCTGACAGTCATGTTTTTGGGCTGTGGGAGGAAGCCAGAGTACCCAGAGAGAGCCCATGCATGCACAGGGTGAACATGCAAACTCCGTGCAGAAAGACCCTGGAATTGAACCCAGAACCTTCTTGCTGCAAAGCAACAGCTCTACCAACTGCGCCACTGTGCAGTCCGCATTTGTTGTAAAATGTAAAATAATAGCAAACACAATACAATCAGAGAAGAAAATATAAAACGACTTTAAATTGTTAAACACATAGTACACAAACGCTAAATGGCTCAGTGATAGAATAGTCACACTATAAACGGGGGATAGTCCTTGACGCAGGAGTCCCAAGTCTAATATCTAACCCCAAGCCATTCGCTGCATGTCTTCCCTTTCTTTCTGCTCTTTGTCTTGTCAAGCTACAAATTGATAAGAGCCATAAGAGAAATAAAATGTCAATAAAAACAGAACTAAATAAACATATAACTGTCAATTAGTTTGTTTTAAGTAATGTTTAGCAGTTCCAAAGTGGACTCTTTCAGTCATTCTGCATATTGTTTACGTCAGGTTTCATTATCGTGCATAGCAACTAACTCTTTTTCTTTTTGTATTGACCAACGATTTTTTTTTTCTTTACCGACACTTGGATGGAAGCGTCCGTTCTCACTACAGGATTAATTGAAGTGATTTATCTGTTTACACACATGACATCTGATTTACACTATAGTTATCTCCACATTTTCATTGTTTGGGCAACAGTGGCTGCAGTGAGCGACTTTAACCACTTCAGTAATAAAAATTCAAAGCGACATTAATTAGCGATTGAGAGATAATTAAAAACATTAGCACATCAATCAATAACAATATAAGTATATTTATTAACAGAACATAAGGTATTTCATGTACAGTCTTTGTGTCACGAGGTAATGGCAGCAAAAGGAAAATTACCAGCTGCAACGAGTTTAATTCAATCCATCTAGCAGACATAGTAATGCAGATGTATACCACACACAGGCTTGAAAATAGGTCAAAAAATGAGGTTCAGACAGCAAACTAATCTTGTGGGGGTCTTACAGTAAATTTTAGATGTAAGGCGCAAACAGTTTGGCAAGTCAGGGGTGGGGAACAGAGAGTAATAATAAAGGACAGTAGAAAGGGAACTCAACGTCAAAACCTTTATGAAAATATATATATATAATTTTTTTGTCAAAAAATGTCACTTCATGTAGTGGCTCCCTTCAACGCTGCAGACAAGTCTCTGGAATGAAAGTGTAATTTTGTTCAACTTGGCCAGAAACCAAACCAAACATATGTCAACATTACATACATTCTAAAAAAGCAGAAGCAGAACAAACATGGCTTGCTTTACCTGCTTATAGGACTGCCAACTTAAACATATTTAAAACTGAACCAGCAACTTAACTAACATTAATTCGGTTGCATGCACTCTTCTTACTCTCTCTGTTCTGCCTTGATGTGGTGAACACATTTCAGTCCACAGACTTGACATCATGCTGGGTGAACTCTCAAAGCCTTTCTATTTAAACCCGAGTGGTTAAAAAAAGCCCTGGGTGGCACACCCTCGTTGATATAAATCCTGGAAGGACCTCTATGTATGTCAAGTTTATTTGACTAGCACAGTTAATACATGAAGTCATTCAATAAGCTCCACAGAAAAGAAAACACTAACAGGGAAAACACACACACACGCAAACACAAACAAAGCTCTGATCCAAAGCCTTTGAAATGCACAATCAATAATCTACACATCGGCTATGTTGTCAGTGCATCACCAAACCTTGAGGTTTCTTTTAAAGGGTGCGCCTCAGCAATAGGCGATCCTGGTGGATCCATCCATCCATTTTCTGTTCACCCTTGTCCCTTAATGGGGTCGGGAGGGTTGCTGGTGCCCATCTCCAGCTACGTTCCAGGTGAGAGGCGGGGTACACCCTGGACAGGTCACCAGTCTGTCGCAGGGCAACACAGAGA